>CM059194.1:26833473-27062240 GCA_030323885.1 Branchipolynoe longqiensis
AGCAAATGAATAATAAGTATCTCAAGTGCATGTCACACTATGCTGGATTGAGCAACGGCAGAATTGTCTAGTCCGGTGGTGATAAGTATCAAAATGTATTAAAATGTGTCAAAGTGTTGCGACATCAGGTCAAATGCCGCTGGATGAACAGACATGAAATGGACATGAAACGGACATGAAACGGACATGAAACAGACATGAACAGATAGCCACCGGACGAAATGAACTCAAAGCGGACAAGAACCATAGACGTCAATCCGGTGGCATCCGTTCCTAGTTTTGTGCATGTTCAAAACTTGTATGGACACAAACCGGACTTTGTTCGGTTTCTGTCCATTTCCCCCAATCCAGTGATGTGTCACAGGGCTTTAAGTTGGATATATGTAGGATCAAATGCAGACAAATGCTTTGATTTTTTTGACAATTTCATTGAATAAAAGGATCATGTGACTTTCATAAAAATGTAACCGGACGCGATAGCCGAATCGGTAGAGCGCAGGCCTCCCGTGCGGAAGGTCGGGAGTTCAACTGTAGCTAGGCATTTTTGTTTTGAGTGGGAAGATTTGTTTGGGATGTGTGTGTGATAGATTCTTGGAACGAACGAGTGCCGAAAGGTGTGAGGTATTTGGGGGACCTGGGGATATCCCCCTCCCCGCCCCCCTCCCCCGAGTCTGGAAATCTTCAAATCTAGAGGCTCTGAAATCTCATTTCCAGCCATTTTAGGGATGTTAAATATTAGGGTGGTTTTTTTTCACCCCCCCCCCCCTAGCTACGGCCGTCAATAGTATTAGACATGTGTATGATGAGTGTTCGCCTACCTCTGTTGGGACGAGGTCGGCCGAGCACAGGGTTGCCATGGTAAACGTCAAAGTGCTCGTCGTACATCCGGTTTGTGTAGATGTCATCGGGCGTTGAGTCCTGAGGAAGAAAACGGTGAGAGAGAAGATTGTAAACAGAGCGAAGGTCTGTCAGCTGAAACCTCCACTCGACATGTCTCAATTCATTACAGCAGGCTTGGCAGTGCAATGCTGTCATACTAGTTGTGAGTGATTACGCTGTGAGATCTGCTACATGTAGTGTGGGTGTTGGTGCTTGATTGAGTTCACTACGTCCAGCAGTGACATCCAATGAACATCGCCCGCTCATTCAACACTATACCCAGTACATATATATATACCGTATATAAAGGTCACTGCGACAGAAAGGTAACAAACATGAGTTGGGCTGAGTACTATTTTTATTAGTCTCTGGCAGGACTGATAAATATGCCCACCAACAAAAATCGAAATTCAGTGAGAAGTGAGTCCAATATGGCGCCGTACAGGTGGCGCCCCATAGGCGCGCGTGCCGAAGGAGGTTGGCGCACGACTCCAACTCAACAAATAACAAGTACGGACAATAATAAATACAATTAAACCTATATGTGAGCTCCGTTATTTATATAATTATAATGTTATTATAATGCACATATCCCAATAGATGCACACTGCGCGAGTGAAGAGCCATGGACGCGCGTCTATTCAAAGTTAAAGAATTTCATGGATTTGTTTTTGTCATGCCTCTCAAATAAAGTGGGATTGTCTTATTTTATGTGCATTCAGTCTGAATATGATCGTAAATTTTGATTTGTTTTTGTCATGCCTCTGAAATAAAGTTGGATTGTTTTATTTTATGTGCATTCAGTCTGAATATGATCGTAAACTTGTGCGTGCTTTCAATCTTGAAATGGGGTGTGTGCTTCTATTGGGTAGCGTGATATACACATGAAGGGTTCAGGCGCAAAAACCCACAAACGCCCTCTGGGCCGAAATGCAACCACGACTACCATGTTTGGGCTGAAGCTGCCATCATTCCGATAATCAAATCTATTTATTTCCGCAGAAGCTACTACATCCTCTAGGTAATGCCCGACTCAATATCAAATTGATAGACTTTAAGTTTAACTGGAAAGTGCAACAATAAATTCTATTTGATAGAAAATAACTAAAATAGATGTATGGCTTGTTGTGGCCGAACCCTTCATATACATAGGTACTTATGTACATGTATGCACAAGTTTACGGTACTGAACCCTTCGTATACATATGCACATATACACATATGTGTATATGTGCATGTACACACAAGTTTACGGTGCTGAAACCTTCGTATATATTTATATATATATATATATATATACATATGTGCATATGTACATATGTATGTATGTATACATGTATATATGTATATATACATGTATCCACAAGTTTACAGTACTGAACCCTTTGTATACATATGTACATATGCACATACATGTATATATTCATGCATACACAAGTTTACGGTGCTGAACCCTTCATATACATATGTACATATGTATATATATACATGTACACACAAGTGTACGGTACTGAACCCTTCGTATACATATGTACATATGTACATATGTATATATGTACATGTATGTACACATGTTTACGGTACTGAACCATTCGTATACATATGTACATATGTATATATATGTACATATGTACACAAGTTTACGGTACTGAACCCTTCGTATACATATGTACATATGCACATATGTATATATGTACATGATGTATACATAAGTTTATGGTACTGAACCATTCGTATACATATGTATATATGTACATATGTACATGTATACACAAGTTTACGGTGCTGAACCGTTCGTATACATATGTACATATGTATATATACACAAGTTTACGGTGCTGAATCCTTCATATGCATATATACATATGTGCATATGTACATATGTATGTATATATGTATATATATATACATGTATACACAAGTTTACGGTGCTGACCCCTTCATAAGCATATGTACATATATATACACAAGTTTACGGTGCTGAAACCTTCGTATATGAGTATATATACATGTATACACAAGTTTACGGTGCTGAAACCTTCGTATACATATGTACATATGTATATATATATATACACATGTATACACAAGTTTACGGTGCTGAAACCTTCGTATACATATATACATATGTATATATATATATACATGTATACACAAGTTTACGGTCCTGAACCCTTCATATGCATATGTAGATATGTATATATATACACAAGTTTATGGTGTTGAAACCTTTGTATACATATGTACTTATGTACATATTGTAAAAATATACGGATTTTCGGTTCGGAATTATATATTGGCAGAGAGCATTACTATTCTCGGGCAACGGAGGGGGGATCAAGGTTATGTAACAGAGAAGCAATGGGTGCCCCACTCACTGTGTGACATAAGAGACTATGTGGAAAATATGATAACACATGGTGCCCGAGATTATGACGAGATGTTCCTATGTAGGAGACCGTTAATGTTTGGTGAAATGTTCCCTCTATGCACCAGTAAGAGTGCAAGTGGAGGAAAAGGACATTTTTAATATATATTTATTGTAACTGTCTGCAACTACCTGTTGCCACAGGGCCAATTGGCAAACACACCCAGCCATCCTGCATATATTATGGACACCACCTGCAGCTGGGGTTGAGTGACAGCTGCCCCTATTAGGGCTTCGCTCCCAGGCTGTCGAGGGTGTCTGATTGGTTGGCGGTGGGAGCCCCAGTCACCTGCACCCCTTGCACCACCTGACACACAGACCTCACTCTGATATATATGATGCTACAGGACTTCTTGAGACACTCTTGAAGGGAACACACTCTTCTCTAGTCCAGGGACCCAGACACTCTGTCTGAGGCTCCACTTTCTACACACAAACTAGCAGCAGCTATTCAAAAGGCACTGAGCTGTGTGCAACAACCGTGGGACTCCGGTTCAATGGGCTGTAGGCACTGATTCATATACATAATAATGAGAGTAATGAGGATCTGTGAGGATGGTAGGTAAGGAGTGAGGGTGATAGGTCGCTAGTAGGTGAACAGGAGTTGATGCCAATAAAGCACAACTTCTTCACTGTCAATCTTGTGCGATTTGTCTTCCCTTTCTTTCTTATGAGTTTGTTGGAGAGGGGCATCAGGTGTGAACTGACAGACAGTTGTCAGAACGCACCTGGGGAGAGTAAGCGATATCTCGGGGCTCTGACGACCAAGTATGTATACATGTATACACACGTTTACGGTGCTGAAACCTTTGTAAACATATGTACATGTGTATCATATACATACACAGATATATATACAAGCTTTTTTTCTATTATATTTTTTATTCATCAGAACAAGCATAGTAAATATTAGTATCAGCGTCGGAGCACTGGTCTTCCAGCCGCTTACAGGGCACTTGTTTTATACAGCCTGAACTCCAAAATGCATATGACATTTGACAGATAATCTACATATCTCATTCCGATTTCAAATACGCTATTTCCTTTGACCCAAATTCAATGTTATTTCTGTGCATTTCTTTACCGGTCAACCCTCACCCGACCCCCCTTATGTTATGGCCCGCATACAAGGATACCCAAGGAAACTAGGCTATATCGCCATATATACCACTGTAATATAGCACGAATTGTGATCTAGAAGTGGATGAAATATATGCATAAGTATAAAAAGCAACATTTACAAATTTCCTTTGACATGCATCAGAAATTGTATTATGCGGTGCTGCCAGATCACAATGGCGGAAGCGTGAGGTGAGGGGGGGGGAGAGAGGAGGGGGAGTGATGTGCTACATAACTGAATCAGACGTGAAATTAGATTAGCCTGATGCAATTAAGCGTTGGAGTATACTGCTATCAGCAGGGTTTCCCTTGCTGTAGAGTTTCCACGGGTAGTAGTCACAGAGCTGAGAGATGGTGGCTGGAGGAGGGGGTGGGAAGGGGGGAGGGGGGAGAGGGTGGAGGGGATGGGAGGGGAAAGGGTAGGGGGAAGGGGAGGAGGAAGGGGGCGGGGAGTAGGGGAGGGGAGAAGGGGAGGTGGAGGGGGGAGGGGAAGAAGAGGATGGGGAGAATGGGAGGGAAAGAAGGGGAGGAGGGAAGGGGAAGGGAAGAGGGGAAGGGGGAGAAGGGAGGGAGAGAATGGGAGGGGAGAAGGGGAGGGAGAGAAGGGGAGGGGGGAAAGGGGAGGGGGGAAAGGGGAGGGGGAGAAAAGGAAGGGAGCAAAGATGACAAACGTGACTTACATCTGATGCAAATGAAAGGAACCTTGCACTTAGACCAAGATTTGAAGCCATTTGGCTTGCCATTCAAGGGCTAGCATCTTTCCTATTATACTATCTTGACTCCCTTATGCAATCACCCTGTCCATGCTTACATGTATATGTGGCTCATTGACTGAAAGGTCAATGCCGACTACTACATATGTCTCGTTTAAATGGTCTATATCCATAAGTTGCATAAGTTGCTGTGCGTTCACACAGGCGATATAAGTCGAATCATAAAATTCGGTTCATATAAACCACCTACAGAGGTGGTTTATAAAATCCGAATTATATGATTCGAATCAGCCCTAAACTACCTCAGCCACATGTTCACACGCCAAATGTGAGCCGACCTAGGCAAGGCGATTTATATGAATTGAATTAACTGCCCCGTGTGAACACGGCTTATAGATGTATTGCAGATGAAGGAATTATTGTCCGTAGAGCACATTTTCAAACCCACTCTTCATGCCATTCCGGGGCTAGGGTCCTAACCATTAGGCTACCTGGGTCCCCTGAGACAATCACCCTATTCATGCCCACGTGTCTATGCGGTTATTCGCCTGAGAGGTATGTGCAGATTACTACAGTAGAAAACGTCGGAGAGAGAATAGAATGTAATAATGTAGTCATGTTAGCAATAAATAGATAGTGGGTGGGAAGGATTTGGAGTCCGTCATTTATTTAATTGTTTATTTATTTATTTATTTATTTTCTGTTCAGAGATTTATTTCTCTTGAGGTAACATACGTCAGTATTTTTTTTTTTTTTTTTGTAAATATAGTTTATTCATTGAATAAAGTCTTTTGTCAGCGCTGTGGCACTGGTCTTCCAGCCATGTGACAATACAGTTATTTACAATATATGCAGCTAGCCCAAATCAGCTGAAATAACAATATCAAACATTCAAAGACTTACATATGGTATAGTTTGACAATTCACATACAAAAATAGCAGTTATATGTTGTATTCCTACACACTTGATACATACATGTGTATTGATTAGACCTTTACATTACGGAGTGGTTAGGTGCATAGTTTTCCTTCATAGGTTTGTATGCCTACTATGTTGTGAATTGCAAAACTATCATGTTGTTGGAGTTAACATTTTGAGATGGAGTGAGTGTTAGTAGAATGGTTTGTTTATTCTGTTAGATAGAGTGTGGTTAGCTTATAGGGTTATGCTTAAAAGGTTAATACCTCAGGTGTGTTTTTTGACTACATGAAGTAGTTTGAGTAAGTAGGTTGTTAGTAATGATGGGATAAACAATGCTTGGAGGATTGTATGTTTCAGTCATTTAGTAGTCTAGTACAGACTTTATTAGTGTCTATGTTTGTACAAAGACCCCATAATACCAAGACAGCTCACTCAGCCTGTACTGTGTAATCAAAATGATCAAACCCACCACGTGGTGCGCTGGCTGTTCCCCCGGCTAAACAGATGCCACAATATATGCACAAATGTATATATGAATGTGAAAGCTGTGTGACGATGGCGACGATGATGTGTGCCTGTTCATAGCAATCCGATATTGATGTGTATTCACGCTTACCCGCCTCATGCATGATATAACCGTATGTGTTTACATGTGAAACACCAACCAGCAGCTGGGTCAATCAAACCCACCACAAGGTGGCACCGCAAAATTTACATCACATGGGAGAGATAGGGAGTGAGCCGTCCCAGTACCATAGGGCCCCCGGTCTATAGCAATACTACCAGACTGACACACCTTTCCGAATTTGCTGGGCAAATAATTTGTACGGTGGATAACTTGGTTTGTTGGCAGCAGGCAAAGGAGCGCATGGGGTGGTGGGAGGGGGTAGGGTGGCCATAGGTGCTTATAATAGATAGCTAATTAAATATGGCGACCTCATCACTAGGCCTGTAGAAGGGCCTGATTGGCTTGGTGAAATCTTACCAGGTTCTTGAATTCTAGTTGTGTTTGTGCATGTCTAATTCTGACTGGGAGTTCATTCCATAATTTGCTGCCTTTGTAGATAGGGGCTCTTGTCAGTCTATTTGTGAGTGGTTTAGGAACTTTGAGGAGTGTAGCATCCCCCTGCCTGGTAACTCTGGTAGTATGGTCTATGTAGTTTTCATCCTTGGCTCTGATAAACATAAGAGATAGCAGATGTGCATCTCTCCTTTGGCTCAGGTATGTGATATTAGATCTAGTGTGCATCTCATTCACTGAGAGAACTTTGCCCCTATATACTGTTCTAAGAGCTCGGTTTTGAGTTCTCTGTAATTTATTTTCTTGTTGTTTTGTTAAAAGGCCATAGATTAGATCATTATAATCTATTATTGGCAGTATAGTTGCCTTATACAGTTTGAGCGCTGTGTTCTCACTCATGTAGCATCTTATTTTTCTAAAGGTTGTCATTCTCATACCTAGAATTTGGTTCAGCCTCGATAGTTGCTGGTTCGCATTCAGTGTAGAGTCAAGTGTGGTTCCTAAGTATTTGTACGAGTTCACTTCTCTTAGCACTGCATTGCCTATACATAGCTCTATATTTTGCGCGTGCGATTTTCTAGATTTTGTTCCAAATATCACATATTCTGATTTTTGTGTGTTTAAGGTAAGTCTGTTATCAGCACACCAAATATTGACCTTTTTTAACACCTTGTTTACCATAGTAGCTGCCAGAATAATGTTTTTATTGTGCACTGTGAGGACAGCATCATCCGCAAAAAGTGTGAAATTAGCACTGGTAGACAGCAATGGTAGGTCAATAAAGCAATGATTTATTTTTGGCGTAAAATTGTCGAAAGTTGTTGAACAGTGGCACATTCGAGGAGGTAGATTAGGTGTTTTTAATTGATGGTGATGAAGAAGGCTTTCACTTATTTTGTGAAAGTGATAATTTCAGTCCAGAAAAGTGTAGAAACATTGGAAAAGAATAAGAGAGATAGGGTTAAAGTTGTAAAATCTGATTATTTTGAATTTCTGCATATACTAGGTTGAATATGAAAATATTAAGTCCATAATTATAATCTACCTCACTTTTAGTTTGAAGAAACCTTTGTTTTATTTCATATATAAATGATTCGCTAGTGAAACATGCAATATTCAACTACCATTACTCTTTATGTCACTCTTGTCACATTATATGTAGTATATAATGCATATATTATATATCAGTTATCATATAGATAATATAAATATATTTACAATGTAGATAATATATGTATAATAAAGATAAATATTAGATATAATTTGTTATATATATATATATGACAACTATGCATTCATAGAGTGACATCGTTATTTACTAACACTAGTCCATTAAATTGGCCTGATGGGGTGTGAGACTGGGTGGGTTGGATGCGTGCGTGAGCGGGTGGGTGAGTGAGTGGGTGAATGGGTGAGCGGGTGAGCGGGTGGGTGCCCAGGTGGGTGAGTGGGTGGGTGAGTGGGTGAGAGGGCAGGTGGATGGGTCAGAGGGCGGGTGGGTGGAGTCAGTGGGGGTTGGTTGGGTGAGTGGGTAGGTTGGGTGGGTTGGTGTGGTTGGGTGGTTGGGTGGTTGGGTGGTTGGGTAAGTGGGTGAGTGGGTGGTTGGGTGAATGGGTGAATGGGTGAGGGGGTGGTTGGGTGAGTGGTTGAATGGGTGGGTAAGTGGGTGAGTGGTTGGGTGAGTGGGTGAGCGGGTGAGTGAGTGGGTTGGTGAATGGGTGAGCGGGTGGGTGAGCGACTGGGTGAGTGAGGGGTGAGAAGGCGGGTGGGTGAGTAGGTGAGCGGGTGGTTGGGTGAGTGGGTTGAGGTGTGTGGGTGAGTAGGCGGGTGGTTGGGTGTGAGTGGGCGGGGTGGTTGGGTGAGTGGTGGTGAGTGAGTGGTGTGGGTGAATGGGTGAGGCGGGTGGGTGAGGGTGCGGCGTGAGGGCTGAGAGGGCGGGTGGGTGTAAGTGGGTGGGTGCGGGGTTGGTGGTTGGTGAGCGGGGGTTGGGTGTGTGGGTGATTGGGTGATCGGGTGGGTGATTGGGTGATCGGGTGGGTGATTGGGTGAGCGGGTGGGTGATTGGGTGATCGGGTGGGTGATTGGGTGAGCGGGTGAGTGAGATGACGGGTGGGTGGGTTAGTGGGTGAGTAGGTGAGTCGGGTGAGTGGGTGAGCGGGTGGGTGGGCGAGTGGGTGAACCGGTGGTTAGGTGAATGGGTGAGTGGGTGGGTGAGTGGGCGGAGTGAGTGAAGTGAGTGGTGTGAGCGAGTGGTGTGAGGGTGGGTGAGGGGGGTTGGGTTGAGTTTGTGGGGTGAGTGGATTGATTCAGGTGGTGGGTGGAGTGGGTAGGTGGGTGGGACTGAGTGGGTGAGCGAGTGGTTGGGTGAGTGAGTGAGTGAGTGAGAGGATCAGTGAGTGGGTGAGTGGGTGGGTGAGTGGGTGAGCAGGTGGTTGGGTGAGTGGGTGACTTGGTGAGTAGTGGGTGAGGGGGTGAGTGGGTGAGTGGGTCAATGGGTGAGTGGGTGGATGAGTGGGTGACTGAGTGTGTAAGCAGGTGGTTGGGTGGTCGGGTGAGTGGGTGGGTGAGTGGGTGAGTGAGTGGGTGAGCGAGTAAGGAGGATGCCTAGTGGGGACAGAAGAGTATCGTTATCGTCATGCCTTGCATTATTCATCGAGAGCCAGCATGCACTGCATTATGGGTACAGGTCACGTGATTATGTTTATGGTAAATTAAGTCTACCCCGAGCACATAAACCGGGCACGATCCGATAAATCCACGTCGCACAGGCACTGGGGTGTCATCTAGGTATATGATGCCACAAGGAGGGCTTAAGATGACTTCGTAATTAGGGGGTTTACGTCCTAACCACAACAAGGTACTTGTATACCCTTGATCGTCCGTCTCCCATTTTAGTAGATCATAGGATTCGAACCATGGTCGAGTCAAACCAATGACTTATAAATTGATACTTGTCACTTCCTAGCTAGGCGCTCGGTATTATTAAGATAGGGCAAGGACTGGTTAGCTCAGTGTCAGGATAATGTGACTGAGTGGGATATCAGGTCATGGTGCTGGCAGTCTGATCTCCCAGTGGGATAGCACTATTAAGTCGCCATGAGTGCACACTGTCACAAGTCGGTACCCGTCCTGATATTACCTTAGAAAAGTTAGATGTTGCCAGGATGTCATCATCATCATCATGCTGTTGGTCGCGATGTGACAAAGACTGCTTTCATTACTTGACTGCCGCTCTCCATTTAGCTCTCTGCTGTGAGAGTTGCGTCCATGAGTCGTTCTTAATGTACATTTCATGAAAGCTGCCTGCAAAAGTGTTGAAGTGCTGCTGGCTTTTGCAAGTTACCAGCAGAACTCTCTTGGGGAGCAAATAGAGGTTTCACACCGGCAAGAACATGTCAAGACAGGTGCAAAACTATTATTAGGACAGGGCAAGGACTGGTGTGCTCAGTGTCAGGATAATGTGACTGAGTGGGATACCAGGTCATGGTTCCGGCGGCCTGGTTTCCCAGTGGGACAGCACTATAAAGTCGCCATGAGTGCGCACTGTCACAAGTCGGTACCCGTCCTGATATGACCTTAGATGTTGCTAGGACGTAAAACAACAACAAACAAACAAACTTAATGATCTAATAAATACACACGTTATGTATCCAACAAAATATAATTGCTATCTCATATGTGAATTATCAAACTATACCATATGTAAGTGATTAATATTGTTATTTCGGCTGACTTGAGCTAGCTGCTGATGACAATATTAGACTAAATATACACATATTGTAAATACCTGTATTGTCACATGGCTGGAAGACCGACACCATAGCACTGACAAAAGACTTTATTCAATGAATAAACTATATTTACAACAACAACAAAATCAAATCCACGGGTTCAAACCCTGGTCGAGTCAAACCAATGACTTAAAAATAGAGCAGTGGAATGAGGAAGACCAATCGTCAATGATTGACATTTCCCTACTTAATCAACTAATGTTCAAACAAAATATCTAGATAAAGTGTTTTGCTATTGAGACTGTTATGCTTTCATTGGACTGTGCCGTTTGAATTACCCGCTACCCTTTGTAGGTGTGTGAACCACGTGATCAGGCAGTGAACATGGCGTGGATTGTGCAGGAAAGCACCCCGCACATGCGCACTATGTATGGACGGGGAACTGTTTAATGGCGGGTGGCCGATTGATGGATGACATATTAAATGTGAATCCTGTTCGGGTTGGTGGGATTACCTCTGCGACTCGGCTGATACAATCAGTGCGAGCGGGCTGCGATTGGTGGCAGGCAGGCAGGCAGGCAGGCAGGCAGGCAGGCAGGCAGGCAGGCAGGCAGGCAGGCAGGCAGGCAGGCAGTCAGCCAGTCAGCCAGCCAGTCGGCCAGCCAGTCACCCAGCCAGTCACCCAGCCGGGCAGCCAGTCAGCCAGCCAGTCAGCCAGCCGGGCAGCCGGTCAGCCAGCCAGCCAGTCAGCCAGCCAGCCAGTCAGCCAGCCAGCCAGCCAGTCAGCCAGCCAGTCAGCCAGCCGGCTAGCCAGTCAGCCAGCCAGTCAGCCAGTCAGCCAGCCAGCCAGTCAGCCAGCCAGCCAGTCAGCCAATCAGCCAGCCAGTCACCCAGCCAGTCAGCCAGCCAGCCAGTCACCCAGCCGGCCAGCCAGCCGGCCAGCCAGTCAGCCAGGCAGCCAGTCAGTCAACCAGCCTGCCGGCTGGCCAGTCAGCCAGCCAGCCAGCCAGCCGGCCAGCCAGCCAGTCAGCCAGCCAGCCAGCCAGCCAGTCAGCCAGCCAGTCAGCCAGTCAGCCAGGCAGCCAGTCAGCCAGCCACCCAGCCACCCAGCCAGCCAGTCGGCCAGTCAGCCAGTCAGCCAGCCAGTCAACCAGCTGGCCGGCCAGCCAGTCAACCAGCCAGCCAGCCAGTCAGCCACCCAGCCAGCCACCCAGCCAGCCAGCCGGCCGGCCAGTTGGCCCGCTGCTGTTATGTTTGTCTGCGCATGCGCATCGTCAGAGCGCATAGAGTGGGATTGGGCGCCAAAGTGTTCAGGCGGCTGTAGCAGCGCAGTCACACCGAAATTCACACTGCTCGTGGTTCTGATCACACTGCACGTGCTTCTGATCACACTGCACGTACTTCTGATCACACTGCATGTGCTCTGATCACACTGCACGGGTCACTGAGCAGGCAACAGGCCATATTGGTGATCAACGTGAACGCACCCACTCACGCACCCACTCATGGACACTCACGTATACACTCACGGACATTCACGCACACACTCACGGACATTCACGCGCACACTCACGGACATTCACGCACACACTCACGGACATTCACGCACACACTCACGGACATTCACGCAAACACTCACGGACATTCACGCAAACACTCACGGACATTCACACACACACTCACGGACATTCACGCAAACACTCATGGACATTCACACACACACTCACGGACACTCATGTATACACTCACGGACATTCACGCACACACTCATGGACATTCACGCAAACACTCACGGACATTCACGCAAACACTCACGGACATTCACGCACACACTCACGGACATTCACGCAAACACTCACGGACATTCACGCACACACTCACGGACACTCACGTATACACTCACGGACATTCACGCACACACTCATGGACATTCACGCAAACACTCACGGACATTCACGCAAACACTCACGGACATTCACGCAAACACTCACGGACATTCACGCAAACACTCATGGACATTCACGCACACACTCACGGACATTCACGCACACACTCATGGACATGCACACTCTCAGGGACATGCACGCACACTCCCATGGACTTGCACGCACGCTCATGCGCATAGTCACGCACACAATCACGGACATCCACAAATACGCTCACGAACATTCATTCACGCAGTATTACGCAGACACATGCACATGCTCACGTGCATTCTCACGCAAATTCACATACACACATTCACTCACATTCTCACACACTCTCACGGACATTGACGCACATTGACACACATTCTGACGGACATTGACGCACACTTTGATGGTCATTCACGCACACACTCACACACAGAGAAGTAGTTAAAGATGGCGGCAGGCGGTGGACGCTGATTATTGCGGACGCTGATTAACGCGAGAAACCAATGTTCTAAACAGTGCATAACACCCATATCTATCAGGATACTATCGGATAAGTATCCAAGGATGTAAAAGCAGCAAACAGGAGGAAATCTACGAAAACAAAAGGATAAACACTATGACAGATAACCAGCCAACAAAAACGGCAGGAAAGAACGCATAACAGAGCGTGTATCCAACAGTATAAGCATATTTCTGCAAGATGGCGACCATGAGTGGACGCTAATCTAACGCGGACGCTGATATCGCAAATCCATGCACAAACAACCCACAAACAAGTGGAACTTCCACATAACCATACCAGGATACCGTAGGATACATATCTTAGGATGTAAAAATCTAAATACAGGAGGAAATCTAACAAAACAAGGACACAATAGTGCGTCGACCGTTAGAAATGGCGGGAAACGGCGAAAACAAGGCTACTGAGGTGGAAGCCAAGGATTGCCCGGATAATGGAAGCCAAGGATTGCCCGGATAATGGAGGCCAGCAATTAGTCAAGGAAGACATAATAAACCTGGTAATTCAAACAGTAAAGGAGGAACTAGAAAAGGAAAAGGCAAACAAAAAACTTTTGGACGGAAATGACGGAAATAAAGCGAATGGCACTGGAAATGAGGATGGAAAAAACTAAACATCTACAATGGATAACGAGAACGAATACAGGAGCAAACTTCAGACACTCCAGATAGCTTACAACACATTGCAAATAGAATGCACATGGTACAAAGCAGAATACGAAAAACTAAAGACAACCCCCTTACCTAGAGGGGGCAAGGGGGCTGGTGGGAGTGGTGGGGGTCCACCCACTCACACCCTGCCTCCCCCCACCACTGACTGGAGGAGTTCAACCAATGAAATGCCATATTACTGTCTCTGACTGAGGAGACTCCCAGCAACTGTGTACCTGTATTTTGCATGTGTTCCATCTGAATAAAAGAGCTGGGCAGGGGGTGTGGCAGCCAGATGACCTGGAGACAGCACAGCAGGAGCAGCCAGCCACCCCTCCCTACTAGACTTTACCACACTTAAGTTCTGTTGGGTTACTATTTCTTGGAACAGATATAGTAAGCAGATATAGTAAGCAGATATAGTAAGCGGATCATCGCTTGAGTAATATCATACATTAGTACTTTCCCGGCCTCCACACACAGAAGTTAGGGTTCCATTTCCTATAAAGATTCTAGCATGTAAAATACCGCTAGTTAACACCATGTCAAATGAAACCAATGACTTAAAAATTGGTACTTGTCACTTTCTAGCCAGACACTTGGCATTATTAGGATAGGGCAAGGACCGGTTGGTTCAGTGTCAGGATAATGTGACTGAGTGGGATATCAGGTCATGGTGCTGGTGGCCTGGTCTCCCAATGGGGCAGCACTATAAAGTCACCATGATTGCGCACTGTCAAAAGTCTAACCTTGGATGTTGCCAGGACGGAAAACTCAAACAATCAACCAACCCTGCTATCATCATCATCATGCTGTCGGTCGTGATGTGACAAAGACTGCTTTCATTACTTGACTGCCGCTCTCCATTTAGCTCTCTGCTGCGAGAGTGATGTCCATGAGTCGGTCTTAATGTCTCTCAGCTTCAGGTTTAACATTTCATGAAAGCTACCTGCAAAAGTGTTGAAGTGCTACTGGCTTTTGCAAGTTACCAGTGGCACTCTCTCGGGGAGCAAATAAGAGGTTTCACACCGGCAAGAACATGTCCAGACAGGTGCCAAACTATTTGTCCCTGCAGTGGCTGGTTAGGAGATGTTGGGAGTTCCATACATCAACCGCCCTTAATGCTGCCACAGTGACATGGTTTTCTGTTTAGGGTTTGCTCCCTTAGCCTTCGGTTCTCTCAAGAACCTGTACCACAAAGCAGTGGTTTACAACTCTGCAGGGCAGGGCTGTCAAACTCCCTGCAATACCTGCAATACCCGGATACCCCGCTATCGCCCAGTGTATAAAGCCCGCTGTACACTTCGGGGAGTTGACTGTTATCGGTAGTACAATAGCGGCACCCAGACACATGAAAGTGCCTTATTTAGTGTTGTAGACTTGCTAAGGTGAGTCATTGTAATAACATAAAACACCCGACATACTCTAAGGGCTGAGTTGTATGCACATATATGTATAGGGGAAATTCCATTGTTATATTGTAGTTTTCTTGAAGATTCTACATACCTAACTTAGATACTGGTTCACTTATTAAACATGTCACCGCATAGAATGGAATACTGAGGTAATTAAATAGAACATGTTACTGCAGAAGTCTAGGGTCTCAGAGTGTTGCCATGCTTGCCAAAATTAATTTTGCATGTTTGCATTTCAAATATCACAAAAGTAGTCCATTTAAAATAAAAGTTACTTCAAACTAAAGTAAGGTAGAGTATAACGATCAACCTAATAATAATATATTTATCTCGGAAAAGGACAGGAACTAAAAACCATTGGACTATACAACTTTAAAAAAAAAAACAGTGAGATTTTATTGCCGAAAGGGGCAAGTGAAGCTTGTTATCGGTGAGTGTACGGCGGACTTAAGCCAGGTGTTATGCTTACCGCGTCTAAATCAAGGCCCTGGCCAGCTCCCAGCCCAACCCCCATTGCTACCCCATTAGTCTGCCAGAGGGCAGCTCACGGCCGACCGAACTGCGCATGTGTACGCAACCCATCAGCAACCTCACTTCCGGTAATGCTCAATGGTGTCCTTGCAAAATTGGTTTTCATCACGCTAGGATTAGTAGTAGTGGCACACGGTTTGTTGGACGGGTTTGTGTCAACAACTGACTGTCAACGTCTGCACCCGACGTGACAGTGCCACCCTGACAGCATAGCCGTAGCTTGGATGGGTTTATGTCAACAACTGAGTGTTGGTGTGTGCACCCAATGTGACAGTGCCACCCTGATAGCATAGCCGTAGATTGGATGGATTTGTGTCCACAACTGACTCTTAGTGTTTGCACGCGATGTGGAAGTGCCACACTGACAGCATAGCCATAACTTGGATGGGTTTGTGCCACCAACTGCGTGTTGGCGTCTGTACCCGACATGACAGCACTACCCTAACAGCCATAGCCATAGCTTGGACGGGTTTGTGCCACCAACTGAGTGTCAGCATCTGTACCCGACGTGACAGCACCACCCTAACAACATAGCCATAGCTTGGACGGGTTTGTGCCACCAACTGAGTGTCGGCGTCTGCACCCGATGTGCAGCACCAACCTCACAGCATAGCCATAGCTTGGACAGGTTTATGTCAACAACTGACTGTCGGCATCTGCATTCGATGTGACAGTGCCACATTGACAGCATAGCCATAGCTAGGAATTTTTGTTTGGGGTGACAGATGCATTCTTGGAACGGAGGAGTGCCAAAGGCATGATACACTAGTGGGGTCATGGGTATGCCACCCCGGGATTTCTTTTAATCTAGAGGCTCTGATTCTCAGAAATATCATTTACAGCCATTTCAGGGAGGTTACATACTGGTTTGTTTTTTGTTGTTGATTTTTTATTCATTTTTTTTGGAGGGGGGAGGGGAGGCAACCGCACCCCTGCCACCTCATCCCCCTTGTTTGCTACGGTCCTGGACAGGCTTTACACTGTCACACTCACCTGATCAGACTGGAACTGATAATCGGCCTGAAACAGAATGAACATATTGCACCTATATTCGTAATTTTAAAGCTGCATAGTCCGATGAAAGCATCACATTTTCAAAACAAAGCACCTACCAAACAGCTGATCCTACATATATCCAGCTCAGATGCAGGTGCACTAGGCAAACCGACCGGACGTGCTAGCCCAATCAGTAGAGCGCAGGATTTCCGTACGAAAGGTCAGGAGTTCGAATCCCACCTGAGCCAAACCAAGAACTTACTAAATATATGTGTTGCTACCTAGCCTGGAACTGAGCATTACTAGGATAGGGTAAGGACCAGTTAGCTCAGTATCAGAATAATGTTACTGAATAGCATATTGAGTCATGGTACGGGCAGCCTGATCTCCCAGCGGGGCAGCACTTCAAACTTGCCATGAGTGCACACTGTCACAAGTCGGTACCCGTCTTGATATGGCCATAGATGTTGCTAAGACTTAAAGCACCAATAAAACCTTTGTAAATATGTATTGCTGTGCATAAGGGAATAGGAAGTCCATTTTAATGGAACCTGTTACTGCTTAAATCTATGGTGGCCATCATCAAAGACCCTATAATACTAAGACGGCTCACTCAGCCTGTATTGTGTAATAAAAATGATCAAACCCACCACTTGGTGCGCTGGCTGTTCTCTTGGTTAAACAGGTGGTATATTATATGTATAAATGTATATATGAATGTGAAAGATGTGTGATGTGTATTTGTTCATAGCAATTTCATATTGATGTGTCTTCATACTTACCTATCTCATGTATAATTTAATTGTATGTGTTTACATGTGAAACACCAACCAGCAGCTGGGCTGATTAAACCAACCACAAGGTGGCACTGCAAAATTTACATTACCATGGGAGAGATAGGGAGTGAGCCGTCTTAGTATTATAGGGTCTTTGCCATCATTTTGACGTTTTAAAGACACCTGGTATAGTCCACTGAGATGACAAACAAACTGGAAATGTAATATATGAATGACGTCAGAGCTGGGATTCCATCATCACATGACCTAAGATGGTTCCTAACATGACCAAAAATGGTTCCCCACAGACCGGGGGGCTCTGGGGAACCTCGTTTGGTTGCACTTGTGCACTAGCTGTTGTGGCACTCTCCCTCCACATATTCAGTTACACAAACGGTGTGTTTGGAGAACATTTTGTTGGAGTACAATTCCAGTCTCAGCAGCATATACTGGTTCCCTTTAAGCGCCTTGGTCTAGCAGGTGCTATTTGCCATGCGCATTGCCATTCGCCACCTAGCGGGGAAATTTGTCGCAGGAAATCGCCGAGGAATTATTAGCAGAACCGTCCAATTTCTGGTGAACTAAATGTTTCATTTCCATATTGATCTCCAAGCCTCCAATTAACCCAAATATCCGGCTACCATTTATCAACCACATCCGGTGCAGCCAGTGCCTTTTTTGTGTGCCTGTTATTTTTTGTGTACTTCTTTTTCTTTGGGAAAGCGAATGGATGGGTGAATGAGTTGAGCGGCCACTTCCCGTGTGGCTGACACGTAATGGCGGCTTGAACCCTGGCCGAATCAAATCAATGACTTCCAAAATGTATACTTGTCGCTAGCAAGCCTAGTGCTTGGCATTATTAGGATAGAGGAAGGAGTGCTGGTATGAGGAAGAGCAACTGTTGGTGATTGAAATTTCAATGCTTTAATCAACAAATGTAATTTTTTTAAGTTGGTTAATTTTTCAAAAGAACCCCTAGGCATTTTGTTGTTATTGCTACATTTATTGATTAAGCAGAGGAAATTTCATTCGCGGACAATTGGTCTTCCACATTCCACAATGACCAGGTGGGATGGCCGAATGAGTTGAGCGTCCGTCTCCAGTTTTGGTAGATCGTGAGATTCGAACACACGAGTTAGAACCCTGATTGAGTCAACCTAAGGACTTAAAAATGTCTACCTGTCACTTACTAGCCAGTTGGTCGGCATTATTATGATAGGACAAGGACTGGTTGGCTCAGTGTCAGGATAATGTGAATGAGTGGGATATGGCTCATGATGATGGTGGCCTGGTCTGCCAGTGGGGCAGCATTATGAAGTCGCCATGAGTGCGCACTGTCACAAGTCAGTACCTATCCTGATATGACCTTAGATGTTGCCAGGATGTAAATCTCCAACAACCATTCAACCAACCATATTCCACTGCTCCTTGTAATGTCAATTGGTTGTCGATTCTAGACAAGGCAATTCTTTTACATCGGTGTGCATCCAGCCTTGTATTACTTCTTCACATCCTATTATCGAATAATCACTACCGGTATATGTATGTGAGAGTTCAGAGCAAAACCAGGTAAGCGCCAATCCAAAGACTTTAAGAATACAAAATGTTTACTTGAAAATAATGTTAATTCTCACCAACTCCACATTTTTCTTGAAGATTTATACTGCCTATTTTGGATAAGTCTGAATAGACTTGTTTTCACCATCGGACAGTTTGTCGATAGAAAGCTCGAGCCTACACTTTTATCGACCCAGGGGATTTTTAACCTCCCACACCACATAGACATGGTATGAGAGCAACTGGCCTTTGATGACGCTGTACGTTAACCACAACGGTGGAAATCCAAATTGGCAGAGGTAGGGGCATGGGGAATTGAACCACCAACCTTCAGATTAGGAGTTTGAACTAGAAAAAAGTCAGACACTCTAACCACTCGGCAACAGAGAACACCACGAGGGTTTCTTGTAATGACATGATTATGGAGCAATGAACAAAAAAGTAGGAATGTAACAAAATAAATTTGTTGAAGGGTTGATATAAATGTTGTCCCCAATTTTTGGATTGATGTTTACGGGGTTTTGAGCCTGAATTCTTCATGAACACTTCAGCAACCCCCAACCCCCTCACACACATGCACCCACCTCCAGCCATACCCCACTCTCCCCGCTTTGTGATTTGATTAGAACACAGATAAGACAATGGACTAAACTTCCTGACTGGATACTCCTATGTCTTTACTCATCTTATCTCATCATTTCATTTTTTAATAACTGAAATGCCCGAGAACCGATAGGGTTAGAAGTCCAACATAACTGTTCTGAAGAAAAGAAAGTAAGAGACAAAGAACGAAAGAAAGAAAGAAAGAAAGAAAAGAAATACCATTTTTGAGGATGGGTGGTGGATAATAGACTTGTCCCTTCCCTCTAATGTTTGATGGACGAAGAAATTAGTACCACAACTTCCGGTCGCAGTGCATCAATATCTGGTATGCTAAGAAATGCCCCTAGATGGCGCCACATTGGGGGATTTGGCATTCTGCTTTTGGTCTGCGTTTGAAATTGCAACTTTCCTCTGGCAACAAACACTGGGCACGGTAGCCGGATCGGCAGAGCGTGGGCCTCGCGTGCGGGAGGTCGGGAGATCGATTCCCAGTCGAGTCAAACCAATGACTTATAAAATTGATACTTGTCGCTACCTATCCAGGTGCTTAACATTATTAGGATATGGCAAGGACTGGTTAGCTCAGAGTGAGGATAATTCAGACACAGGACACGAAAGTAGTATAAAGTGGTAGTTTATTGATCTTTTTTCTTATGATGGAATTCTTGGGTTTCGAGTAGTTAAAGTTCGGTATAGTTAGTTTTTGTCCCATGTGCGCTCAGCCTTGCGTGCCAGATGGGTGGGTGGGATGGCTAGAAAAGACAGCAAAGCTTCAGTGGCCACGCGGCAGGTTCGGGCGCACTGGTCGATGTGAGCTGCTCGGGCTCCTCCGCTGGCGAGTTTGTGAAGGATCCGCCAGGTAGCGCATCAGTTCGATAGTGAGTCTCGTTGGGTATAGGTGGCGCCACGGTTGTCCATAGAGTTTAAGGCTGAAGGGCTTTCGGTCCCGCGTCCCAAATTACCCATGTTGTCGCCGCAACATGCACAATTCAGACACAGGACACGAAAGTGGTATAAAGTGGTAGTTTATTGATCTTTTTTCTTATGATGGAATTCTTGGGTTTCGAGTAGTTAAAGTTCGGTATAGTTAGTTTTTGTTCCACGTGCGCTCAGCCAAAAGTAGTGGAGAGCGCGGTGGGGCATGCGCGGATGGCATCGCGCGGGACGTAGAGGTGAACGGCGGTCGAAGTCCACATCCCAAAGTTCTGGATGTCGTCCAGTGTAGAGCCGAGCGCGGCGCACGCCTGCGCGCCGCCTCGACGCGACTGTGGAGGGTGACAGTGCGAGCCGTAGGGTGGCGCGGAGGGGCGAAGGGGCTTGCCCGAAGTGGTGATGAACGCGGGGCCGTTGAGCGGCGGCGGGGTACGAGTCGCATACCCGCGCCAGGCGGCGACCGGGCAGTATGGTGACCCCGGTATCGCCGGTACGGCTATGTCCAAGTGATCCCCCACCCTCCAGCGGGTCTTGGTGGAGGAGACGTTGATGTTCATGCCAGTTGCCGTGATGGAGATGTCCTTGGCACGTATGGCGTGCCCACGGGTCGTGGGGTCGGTCGACTGGAGTAGGTTGGACTGTCTCAATATGGTGAAGTATGCGAGAAGCGTGGCCGCCGTGAGGACCTTGCCGTTGGGGCCCGCGGCCTCGAAGAACCTGACGACTTGCTTTATGTCATCAGGCGTGAGGGGCGGGGCTCGGGTCGTTTCGTGTGTGGATGCGCGCTGGATCCCCCTTTTTAGCAAGGCAACCGGGTAAGTGTCGAACGCCGCAGTGTTCCCCCCGATCGCCCTTATCCAGGTGCGGGCGCCGCTGAAGTAGTTGAGGGCGGCCCCGGGGGAGGCGAGGTCATCCGCCAGCTGTAGTAGGTAGGACAGTATCAGGTAGTGTGTGGGGGTCGCCGGGTCGGCCCCGTGTTGTCGTATGTAGTTAACGTACCTGGCCACCTGTCTGTTCTTGTTCCGCCAGGTTCCCGGGGCCAGCCCGGCGGATATCATGCTCGTCAGCCGTTGGTGGTGTCACGGCGTGAAACCTGCGGATGAAGCCAAAAAGTTTGTTGTATTCGCAGGTTATAGTCTTGGGGTGAGCACATTGATCAGGTCGACGTGGATTTGTACGAGGCTGCGCTGTGCGACCAGGGCCTCAGCCGTGCGTCAAGCTTGGGTGTCGTCATGCCGCCTGCTGAGGGCGTCGGCCAGGACGAGGTCCTTGCCGGCCTTATGGTGGATCTGGATTTCGGTGCTCAGATTGGCTGCGAGCAGCCAGATCTCCCTCGCGCAGGCGGTTAGCACGGGGTCACGGCCGCATCCCGTCGAGAGGACCTGCTGGGAGGCTGAGTTGTCGGTGTTGACTTGGATGGTGTGTTGGTGGGGGTGCTTGGGGAGGAGGGCCTTGACTGCCGCGACGAGGTTTATGGCCTCTAGCTGGGCTATCGTCATGCCCTTCTCACGGACTTCGTCCGGGTACCGTTCAGCGTAGAAGTGTGTGGGTGAGTGCGCCCCCGCCCCGGTTAGGGATGAGTCACACTCGATCGTCCAGCCGATCCTGGGCGCTGTCTGCAGGAGGACGTAACCGTTGAAGGACTCGGCGAACCTGTCGAACCACTTGATGTCGTCGACGAGGTCCTCCGGGATCGTGTGCTTTCCATACAGCGGGGCGTTCCTGAGAGCGGCGAGTATTCGGGACATGAATCGGCGGGCCGGGCGGTTGCACTTTGCCACGTGCTGGAGCCTGCCGACGAGCCTCTGTATGTCACGCCGTGAGGCCCTCTTCCCGATGACCCAGAGGCCGCACTGGGTGAGGACGTCAGCCAGCTTGTCACGGGGGATCTCGAGCCTCATCGTGGCTGAAGAGATCTTGAATCCCAACCAGTGTATCTTCTTTGCCGGTGGGACGCACTTCGATGGAGCGAGGTCCAAGCCGAGGTCGCGTGCAAGGCGCAGGAACTCCGTGTGCGCCTCCTCCGCCTGCTGGTGGGTGGCCGCTGCGCCCACGAAGTCGTCCAGGTAGCACAATACGAAGTGGCCCTTCTTCCGCATCAGGTACACCACCGCGTTCATGGTTCTGGCGCAGGCCAAGGAGGAGGTCCTGCACCCGAATGGCGGTGCGGCGTCGATGTAGTACCGGCCTCCGTATGTGATACCTAGTAGTGGGGTCGAGAGTGGGCAGGTGCGGAGTTGGCGGTATGCCCTCGCGAGGTCGGCGCTCCATATGTATAAGCCGGGACCGAGTCGGGCAACCTCGTCTGCCAGGTCGATCATGCTGGGTAGTGT
The DNA here is from genome assembly GCA_030323885.1 of Branchipolynoe longqiensis. Lineage (NCBI taxonomy): Eukaryota > Metazoa > Annelida > Polychaeta > Phyllodocida > Polynoidae > Branchipolynoe > Branchipolynoe longqiensis. The sequence continues at coordinate 26,856,517 of CM059194.1, forward strand.
GTAGGTCGCGGGGACGCCCTGGTACTGTGCTCGGCGTATCCCCGCGTTCACGCTCGCGCGCCCGGGGTAAGACAGGTCGACGATGACATGCGTGTCATCATCGGGCTGATCTGAGTCCAGGGTTTGAAGGGGGGTTGCTCGAAGGGACCAAGCAGGGCCCCGAGTTCCACCTCCTTGAACACGTACTTCTGGATGTGTACGTCGTATGCGGGGTCTTCTGAGTGGTTCGCGGTGGCCGGCACGGGCGGGAGGGGGCCTGTGTAGTCGGCGGGCCATCCGAACTCTAGAAACTCCACGACCTGCTTGTCGTGGTAGTCGCGGAGCATATGTCTCCATGCCGGTATATTCAGGCCGGAGGGGACCGGTATTCTTGTGCCCATGTAGTTGGGGAGGGCGCACTGTCGTACCCGGTCGTATATTTTCATATATGTCGCGTTGTTCTTCCAGAGTCGGGGGACCGTGCGGGGCCATATGGCATGTAGTGTCGTTCTGTACTCTGTGGGGGTGAGCGGCGGGTTGTATGGCGGGGCGGCCTCCGCCCCGTAGTCGTCGAGGACAGTGTCTATGTCGTTAGGCTGTCTGTGGCGCAGTAGCTCGTCGGTGGTGGCCTCGTACTGGTCACCGTCGAGCTCCTCGAGGGTCGCTGGAGGGGGCTCGCAGTGTGTGTGTTGGCGGGGATGGGCGTCCGCTGCCGGGTCGTGGTCGTGGCGGTGGTTGTGGGCGGGAGGCGGAGTGTGTAGTGGGTGGGCGTGGCCGCGGGGGCGGGCCCGGGATCCCGGTGGTGGTGCTGTGGTGTCTGGGTGTGCTGTGTGTGCGGGGGTGTGGGCGTGTAGGGGGAGGGCGGGCTGTGGGCATGAGGCGAGGGGGTGGGGGAGGGTGGGCGTGGCACCTGTGTTGTTGTTATGGCGTCTGGAGGTGTCATGGCCGCCGTCAGTGCTGCCACCTGTCGTCAGTGCAGGGCGGCAAGATGGCGGCCAGCCGGGCGTACGGGGGGGACTGGTGGCGCCACCTTGTGGCTGGCGGGTGCATACGTGGCCGGTGGTGGCTTCAGAATCTAGGTCACATACAACAACACTGGCTTCAAGGGAGTGGGTGTGAGGAGGGTGGGGTGGTGAGGGTCGTGTTGGCGGCGTACCGACGGCGGGCAAGAGGCCGCCATGCCGGGTCGTCACGGCAGTGCATGCGAACCGCTCGCCGTCGAGCGGGCCGTCAACGGTTGGGGTGGCGGTATCCGTTCCATAGTCCGAGCCTTATGGGTGGCCGCTTAACGAAAATCCGCTTTTTGATCGGTTTTCTCTCCACCGTTCTTCCTCTCGTTAAAGCGGCGCTTGTTCTGACAGTCTTTCTCTGGGTGGGGGTTCGCCTTTGCATACTTAGATGCACACCAGGCGCAGAGATGGCATTTACGGTCCGGGTGCATCCCGTGCGAGGTTGAGAAACCGCACTCGTTGCCCCAATTCCATTTGGAGCAGGGTTTCCCGTCGGCCTCTTTGTTGTACACTGGGCGTACGTAGTCAGTTCTGTCGTTACGCGGGGCAGCGGTCCCCGCTTTCCGCGCCGGCGTGTCGTCTAGGGTTGTACGGCCGGCTTTTTTGCCGTCCAGTCTGGTGCCTTCAACGCAGGTATCGCGCTGGATATCTTTAATTGCATATTGGTCGGCCCAGCCATGCTGCAATCGACCATCGCTTATCATGATAAACACGTTCTCAGACCAGCGTCTGCAGGTTTGCCAGTCATACAAGGTGGCCATTGTAGCTAGTTGTTGCAGGTGGTGGAGTAGCGGCTCGACCCAGCTCGTCGGCATGGCTTTGTCGTGTATCATTCTACACAGTGCGGCAAAGTATTCCGCCCACGTCGCCTGATCAAGGCCAACTTTAGTGCTACGGTGGCCACGAATAACATATCTATGCGGTGCAATAATATTGTTACCTCTCTTGTCGCCAAGGGCCGTGCCGGCCACGGCGAGTAACTCGTTCACCACGTCTGTGCGATCCTTCTCCTCGTGGTCATTATTTGATAGTAGCTCATAGAAGGGTGTTCGGGAAGTGGCTCGGTCTCGGGCCATGGCAGCGGGGGTACGGAATGGGTTGTCAAAAGGAACGAACTCACGTTTTTTCTGTCCGACCGATTGCGTGGCGTAGTAGTACTGGTCAGACCTCGCCACATTGGCGCCGGTGTCACGGTTGTGGTCGTTGCTACGGCTGCGGTGGCGAGCTGGGGCTGCCGCGAGCGTGTCAGTCCGCCGCTCGTTGCTGCGGCTCCGGCGAGGCGAGCGTGCCCGGGTGGGAGAGTGGCCATTTTGGTTTTCGCGCTGCGGGCTGGTTCGGCGGCCATTTCTCCGCTGTGCGTTCGAACTCATCCATCCGTTCAGTCATCCTACGTGCTATCCGATCGAGCCTCTCGTCCATTTTTTGTTGGAAGCCGTTGAGTGCGTTGATGAGGCCGTCACTGCCATGGCCGGTACTACGGCGGCTAGTACTGCGTATTGGTGTATCGGCAGTGGTGGTGCTCTCGCGTCGCTCCTCGGTGCGACTTGAACGAGTGCGGGTTTTCTTTGTTATATCCTCGTGTGAGACGATGGATTTTGGCCTCCCACGAGGCTTGCGCACGGGCGTGGGTTCGACCACGGTTGGGGAGTTGGGGAGTCGGGAGTTGGATCCCTGGTACGCTTGGTACGGGTAGCAGGCATGATGAATGCCTAGAAAAGACAGCAAAGCTTCAGTGGCCACGCGGCAGGTTCGGGCGCACTGGTCGGTGTGAGCTGCTCGGGCTCCTCCGCTGGCGAGTTTGTGAAGGATCCTCCAGGTAGCGCATCGGTTCGATAGTGAGTCTCGTTGGGTATAGGTGGCGCCACGGTTGTCCATAGAGTTTAAGGCTGAAGGGCTTTCGGTCCCGCGTCCCAAATTACCCATGTTGCCGCCGCAACATGCACAATGTGAATGAGTGGGATATCGAGCCATGGTGTCAGCGGCCTGATTTCCTAGTGGGGCAGCACTATAAAATAGCCGTGAGTGTGCCCTGTCACAAGTTTTACATTTGAAGAGTTCAGGCGCAAAAATCGCGTAAACGCCAATCCAAAAAATTTATATAAACATTTGAATCAAACCTTCAACAAGTTTCTTTTTTCTTTTCCTTCTTTTTTTTGGTTCGTTGCTCGATAAACATGTGATCATTTGAAAAGTGGAACTACTGAAAATTACAATTATTTTCAGGTGAACATCTTTTATTTAAACTGCATTTTTGGATTGGCGTTCTCAGAGTTTTGCGCCTGAACTCTTCATTTGGAGTTTACATACATAAGTCGGTTAATGCTTATGATTACGCAATACAGGGAATGTCATTACCATACATACACAGAGTGACATCAGATATGACATCAGGTGTTGCAATGATGTAAAATACTCAAAACGAACACATTATCTGATTAAGTAGCTCAACAATTATATTTTTATTATATTTTATTTTTTGTTTTATTGAGGCTGTATTTATACTGTCCATAGCATATAAGCCTGGGTATTCAGGCCTGTTTTCAATGTTGGCCAGCTGTAGTGTTGGTATTGATTTATCACACAGTAGCTGCTGATAAGGTATTTGATTGCCTGTATTTCAGTAGCAGATAGATAGTTGGTTGGTCTGGTTAGTAGCCTATGTTAATTTTTTTTGATTGATGTAGGTTTTTAAAATATTTTTTATTAAATCAAAGGAATCTTACTCGAAAGATATGTCAAGCATACTGTTCATTATATAGTAGAACCCCGTTAAACCAAGCTCGGTTAAACCAAACGATCGGTTAATCCAAACATTTTTTGGCGGCCTGGCAAAATAATCCCATTTATCATATACAAAAGTTGGTTAAACCAAAGTCGGTTAATCCAAACTATCCGTTAATCCAAACAAAATTGTCGGCCCCCCGGCCACTTCCGGTATGGTTAAACCAATCTTTTCATATGCTTTTAAGGTCATCTGACACTTTTTATATGAGAAATGGTAGTATTTTGCTGGGCCGAAAAATGTTTGGATTAACCGATCGTTTGGTTTAACTGAGCTTGGTTTAACGGGATTACACTGTCTATACATACAAAATACAATAATCAAAGTGTCCACATACATTGTATATTGCATTCATAATGCACCTAGGTTTTTGCCTAAGCCAAGTCAAAGTCGGAGCCAAAAATCAGTTAAACCAATGATCGGTTAATCCAAACAAATTTCTAGGGTCCCTTCAAGTTTGGTTTAACGGGGTTATACTGTATTGGACTGTTTTTGGTTTGTTTGTTACTTGATAATTCTCAACACAGGAGTTTCCGCCTTCTAATCGACATACACACTATAGTGTGTTATGTATGGTGTTATCTGCAGGGCAGCGGCGCGACGGCTGGGACCGAGCAGAGCGGAGGAACCAGTGTAGTGGTATCGCACGGGCTGAATAAAGCATTAAGTAACTAGACCTCAACGTGTGCAGTCGTTGGTCGCTTAATCACATTACATGGTGTCAGACGTGGAACCTTAGACGGACATGTCACTACCAGGGTTGAAGCCTCCCGGCCCATTGAATTTGGAGGAAAACATTTCCGCGAATTGGAAGACATGGCTGCATGCTTTCAATATATACGCCTCCGCAGCAGGAGTCCAAAGCAGGAGCGAAAAAGTTCAGTGTTCGGTATTCCTGCATGTCGCCGGAACCGAGGCGCAGAAACTACATCAATCGATGAGGTTTACCGCCGCCGAGCGAGACAAACTACAACCGCTAACGGAGGCATTCCGGGCTTACTGTGAGGGCAAAACCAACATCACGGTAACCCGGTACAAATTCAACACCTATAACCAGGGCCAACAGTCAATGGACGCGTACATCCGGGAGTTGAAACACCGAGTTGGCCTATGTGAGTACGATGCACTAGAGGAATCCCTGTTACGGGACAGACTGGTAAGCGGTATCAGGTGCGACAAGCTGAGAGATCGCTTACTCCAGACACCAAACCTGACTTTACAAACATGTGAGGAAATGTGCCGTCTAAGCGAACACCAAGCCAACCAGTTATCCGCCGGGAACACGACCGACTACACGCTGGATGCTATACAACAGCGCGAGTCGGCACGCCGGCAGTTCCAACCATCAGGAGGCCCGCCAACAATCCTACCGGCGACCCGCCGCGAGGGGCGGTCAACAAAGCAGAAATGCAGCCAGCCAACCGAGATGCGGCTGGTGTGGCTACTCACATCGCTCCGACCGAGACGCTTGCCCGGCCAGAGGAAAGACGTGTGATGTCTGCAGCAAGGTCGGTCATTTCGCAAAGGTGTGCCGAAGCAAAACATCAACGGTCAACGAGATTACGGTGGGCAACGCAGACAACGATGATGAGTGGCAGGGCGACCAGGATGACACAGACCTGTTCGTGGGCGAGATGTCTGAGGATGCGCAGGATTGGGATCAGTTATGGTACGAGACCATACCTGTAGGAGGGCGTGACATCCGTTTCAAGCTAGACACCGGCTCGGAAGCCAACATCATCCCCAGAGACGCCTTCACAGGGCTGCACGCAGAGCTCAACCAGGCCAAGTGCCGCCTGGTAACGTACTCAGGGGAAAGGATCACACCTCTGGGTCAGGTGGAGCTACAGGTGAGGGACCACCTGTTGCTATTCCACATAACAAGCAGCAGATGTGCCATCCTCGGGAAAGACGCGTGTGTCCGCCTACATCTACTCTCCCGCCTAGACAGCATCAGTGCAGAACACGACGAACAAGCAATGAACATGGTAAAAGAATTTAATGACGTCTTTACTGGGCTAGGGACAATTAAGGCAGATGCGAAAATTCACATTGACAAACATGTACCTCCCGTGGTGGATCCTCCGAGAAGGATTCCACATGCCATTGAGGATCAAGTCAGAAAAGAGCTGGACAGAATGTTGCATTTGGGGGTTATCGTAGAAGAGACTGAGCCGACCCCATGGGTTAATTCTGTAACGATAGTGAAAAAAACCGATAAAATCCGCATATGTTTAGATCCCACCAAATTGAACAAAGCCATAGAGCGGGGTCCCTACCCAACTAGAACGATCGAGGAAGTGGTAGCTAAATTAAATGGGGCAAAATACTTTTCGGTGGTAGATGCAAAAAGCGGATATTGGCAAATTCAACTCGACACGGAAAGCTCAAAGCTTTGTACGCTTAACACGCCATGGGGAAGGTTCCGATACACTAGACTACCGTTCGGTATAAAGACAGCTGGGGACATATTCATATATGAAATGAATAAGATCCTACATGGACTAAAAGGGGTGAACGTTGTAACGGACGACATTCTCGTCTACGGCAGTACAGTCCAGGAACACAATGACAATTTGCGTGCTGTGCTCGAGAGAGCAAGGCAGGTCAATTTGAGACTAAACCCAGACAAGTCATCCGTATGTCAGACCAGTGTCAAGTATGTGGGTCATGTCATTTCAGCGAAAGGGATAAACCCAAACACCGAAAGGGTACAGGCCATAAACGACATGCCAACATCAGGAAACAAACAGGCAGTACAGCGTTTCTTGGGCATGATCGCGTATGTGGCAAAATTCGTCCCCAATCTAGCACAAATTACAAAACCGCTACGAGTACTGACCCAGAAAGAAACAGCATGGCATTGGGAGGAACATCACGACAAAGCATTCCAGAAACTGAAAACAATGATCACACACGCCCCCATTCTGCGATTTTACGACGTGAGCAAAGTGATCACGCTCCGGGTAGATGCGTCAAAGTCAGGACTAGGTGCAGCCCTGCTGCAGGAAGGCCAACCCATTGCCATGGCATCTAAAGCCCTCGATGACACCCAAAGTAGCTATGCCGTTATCGAGAAGGAGCTTTTGGCCATATGTTTCGGTTGTACGAAATTTCATAACTATCTATTCGGGAAAAAGGTCAGAGTAGAAACGGACCACAAACCACTCGTGTCAATAGTAAATAAGCCCCTGCACCAATTGTCCGCTAGGATGCAACGCATGCGCATGAGATTGCAAAACTACGACCTAGAATTGGTATATGTCAAAGGCAGTGAAATGTTCGTTGCAGATGCGCTCTCCAGAGACCACACCACCAGGACTGAGCCAGATAACCTGTTCGACAGCGAAATCAGCGTCGCCGCAATAGAAGTGGTGAAAGGCTGCCTGCAGGACATCAAGGCAGAAACTACAGCAGATCCAACTCTAACTGAAATAGGGCGACTGGTGGACAACGGTTGGCCTGAGGACAAAAAACTAATGCAAAAATGTGCAACACCATTTCACACGTTCAGACATGACATAACGAGACAAGGGGAACTCTTACTAAAGGGAAACAGAATCATCATACCCAAAAAATTGCACAAAACAATGCTAGAAAAGTTACACGAAACTCACCAAGGGATCATAAAAAGCAAAAGGTTGGCCAGGGAATACATATTTTGGCCGGGAATGCAAACACAATTAGAAGATATCATTCAAAGATGCACGCTATGTCAGCAATATAGAAACAGACAGCACAGGGAACCCCTAACACCACACGACATACCACGCATGCCATTCAATAAAATCGGAGCAGATCTGTTCCAGGTCAGGGATCAACACTACCTGATATTAGTGGACTACTTTTCAAAATATCCTGAAGTCATTGAGTTACAGTCAACAACGAGTAAATCAATCATAAGGGCCATGCAACAAACATTCGGGAGACATGGGATCCCAGCCACCGTGGTATCCGACAATGGGCCACAATTTGCTAGCGCTGACTACAAAGAATTTGCACATGAATATGGGTTCGAAACAAAGTTCTCCAGCCCCCACTATCCACAAAGCAATGGCCAGGTCGAAAGACACATACAAACGATAAAAACAATGATAAAAAAAGCTAATCATGAAAACAAAGATTACAACCTTTTCCTATTAAACTTTCGAAACACACCTCTCGTAGGTTTAGAAGCATCACCCGCGCAGCTCTTAATGAGCAGAAAGTTGCGTTCAAAACTACCGTCTACAGACAGACAGTTGAAAGCCAAAACGGTGAGAGTAAAGCAAAGCCAGATCGAAAAGGTACAAAATAACCAAAAGAAATTTTTTGACCACCACACGGGACGAAAATTCATCGAGTTGAAACCTGGCGCGCATGTTCAGTACAGAACACACAAAGAAAGTTGGGCACCGGGTAGAATTTCAAAAGGAGTAGGAGAAGCATCACGGAATTATGAAATTCGAAATGAACAAAACCACACGGTTAAAAGAAACAGGAAACATATATTTCCGACACCAACCACAACCAACAAACAGAAACACAGAAACCGAAACCCAAATACAGACAACGCGCAACCTAACTATGTAACTCGCAGCGGCAGAGAAGTAAGAGGGGTGAGAAGATTAGCCTATCAGTAAGGCACAGTAAATTAGTACATAAACTATTAACATAGTCGAAATAAACACATAGAGCAGGTTGTAACATCAACACAGTGCAGGTCGAAGATAAAGTTCATGAGATAACCAGGAAAAGCGTGTGAACGGCATGAGCCCTAGTAAGTGAGTAAGAAAGGTCAGGCCGCAGGGCCACATCAAAGAAAAGATAAGAAACCAAGACATGAGTAATGGCGTAGCAGCTAATCGCTGGAAAGGACACACGTGATAAAATCATCTGGTCATAACATAGTCCATGCATGCTTATATCTCAACGAGAAAACAAACAATTAAATAATTGTATTGCTTAAAGAGCCAATGCCAATAACATGTTCACAGATTGTGTCATAAACTGTAAACCATTGTATATGTACTTATCTAACTGTCATTTGGGAAAGGGGAGGTGTGTGCGGGCCAGTTGAACCAAGCTGGTATGAACGGTATGAGATCAGACCGCACGAACTAACGAACTGTACGGTCTGTCGACCGAAAGGACACAACGAACTCAAACTAGCCAGCACAAAGACTGCGAGATACATACCGCAAACTAAGGCAACGTGCAAAGACAGTAGAAGGCGCACAACAAATCCTAAATGAAAATACTTAACGGGCTGTCACATGTCAGTCAAATTGCATTGTATTTTATTCCAGAATTACATCATGTTGTTTCTCCATATGAAAGGGAGATGTTATGTATGGTGTTATCTGCAGGGCAGCGGCGCGACGGCCGGGACCGAGCAGAGCGGAGGAACCAGTGTAGTGGTATCGCACGGGCTGAATAAAGCATTAAGTAACTAGACCTCAACGTGTGCAGTCGTTGGTCGCTTAATCACATTACATAGTGGACTATACGTAGTAGTCCGAATGGCTGGCAGGAGTGTTTCCATATGGGCTAAAGTTAAAGTTGCATAGTCCGATGAAAATATTAAATTTTCAAAACCAAAACAATTATCTAGATTTGATTCTACATATCTAACTTAGATACTGGTGCACTTATTAAACATTTGTTATCACACTGAAGGAACACAGATGCAATTTAAGAGAACATGTTACTGCAGATGCCTATGGTGTCAGAGTTTTGGCATGCTTGCCAACATTAATTTTGCATGGTTGGACTTCAAATATCTACAAAGTTAACGATCTAAAATAAAAGTTACTTCAAACTAAAGTAAGGTAGTCTATAGCGATCAATCTAATGTCTCCGAAAATGACAGAAACTCTAAACCATCGGACTATGCAGCTTTAATCGACGAGAACGATTATTATAATACCTACAAGTGTGTACACTTATATCTTTCGGGGTATTTTGTGTGTGGATTCTTTCTTCTTTTTAAAACTTTTTTTGTTGGTGAGGGGGGGGGGGGGCGCGATTCTGTGTGTTGGACATGTATTAGTCCTCACTGACCTCTGAGGCAAGGAGCCGCATAGACAGGTAGACATGGGTAGTGTGCTGACATCAGGGAGCCTAGGTGGTGTAACAGTTACCGCACTGGCCTGGAATGCAAAGCGATGTGGGTTCGAGTCCCGATTTAGGCGTAATATTTCCCATTTTCATCTCTTCCACGACATACATATACACAGCTATTTTGTTATTTCTTATAGAACTAAAATCACGTGACTTGATATGGTACTAGGGTTGTCTGGTCGAGCAGAGAGTACCTCTGTACAAATCAAATACTGATTGTCGACTAAAGTATGCCTGCCTCAGATTAGAAGCGGGAAGTTGGCTGAGTGTCCTTTTATCGCCCAATATCAGCATAGCTAATATCACCGTCTCCGTCTCCTGAATTAATATGTACTTGGTTATTACTGTCTCAGCACACACGCGCGCACATACCTACCAATTCACCCACTCCTTCATAAATACGCTCTGTGCCATGAGAATTAGCGATACGAATTATGTGAAGTTGAGCTGAACAAAACCTCGCTGTTGCCTGGCAACCATTGGTATTTGAGTACAGTGGGGGGGGGGGAAGGCGTTGCCTTTTGTGAGAGCGCGGTGATTTCTTTTTGTTCTGGATGTTTGTTTAGTGGACCGCATTTAATTGTAGTACACCTAAGCTGTGTTTACACGGGCAATTGTGAAGCGAATTAGACAAAGCGATTCATATGAAGCGAAGTAGCGGCGCGTTTACACGAAGCGAGTTTGAAAGTGTTTCGGCGCCGGGAACCAGCAGCCTTAGTTCCGCCTGTAGCTGGCAAGCACTGCTATATTTGTTTAGTTTACACTCAGCGATTCGACGCCGATGCAGCTGCTACGTTAATACGTTTAATTAAATTTCATTATTTGAGTATGTAATTCTGTTAAATATGATCGCATTCAATAGATTTCGGCCTAATCGGTCCCTAACACTAGGCATGATGTTTCCATTCGTTGCAAAATCCCCATGACACCAGCGCCATGACCAAGATGATGTATATGCTGAGTAGTAAATGCTCTTGAGTTGAACCTTCCCTGTGTATCCAATGGAATTGCATGACCAGGATATTTGTAATCATAAGTATGAGACAGTGGGTGGGTGTAGTGAGGTCCACTCACCTCCCATGGTGAAATGCCACATGCACAGGTAGGTGTGGGCTGGTTGGTTTTTGAAGATTCACGTCCTGGCAACATCTAAGGTCATATCAAGACAGGTACCTACTTGTCACAGTGCACACTGATGAATACTTTATAGTGTTGCCACACTGGGAGACCAGGCCACCAGCAGCATGACCTGATATCCCACTCAGTCACATTATCCTGACACTGAGCCAACCAGTCCTTGCCCTAATCCTAATTATGCCGAGCGCCTGGCTAGGGAGTGATAAGTATAAATTTTTATGTCGATGGTTCTAACCCATGGGTAGATCCTATGATCTACCAAAATGGGAGACTGACGTTCAACTCATTCAGCCATCCCGCCTGGTGATTGTGGAATGTGGAAGACCAATTCTGTCTGGTGTGGTAGGTGTGGATAGGTGGTTCGCCACCGTCGGCCTATAGTTGCCTGTCTATAATAGTGAAGTGGCTACAGTGGGTATAGCACAGAATAGAGGATGAACACAAAAGTCATATGAGAGGCCCAGTGGTGACTGCCAGCTCTCCCAGGCTTTTCATCTCTCCAACACTCCTACAGGCATGTCATTGAAAGTACATGATATTGAAGGTACATGATATTATTGAAGGTACATGATATTATTGAAGGTATATGATGTCATTGAGCCACAGCATATTGTTATTTTACTCTTTATGGCGGTCATCTTGAGATTCCAGGGCAGTAGAGATGGGTGCAGCTCAGGTGCACCCCTCATTCCCACATCCCAGCTACCACCAGGTCATGGCAACTTGACATGACACCTCTATCATATCTGATGCGCTCCATACAAATTCAATCCGGATCCAATACAAATTAAACATTAAATACCAAATATGACTGTCTCCCACCCTATCAGTCTGGGTTCAGCAATGGTTTACACATTCTTCTATCTACCAAAGACCCTATAAGACGGCTCAAAATGATCAAACCCACCACTTGGTGCGCTGGCTGTTCTCTTGGTTAAACAGGTGCCATATTATATGTATAAATGTATCATATGAATGTGAAAGATGTGTGATTATGCCGATGCTGATGATGATGCTGATGATGATGTGTATTTGTTCATAGCAAATTCATATTGATGTGTATTCATACTTACCTATCTCATTTATAATATAATTGTATATGTTTACATGTGAAACACCAACCAACAGCTGGGCTGATCAAACCCACCACAAGGTGGCACTGCGAAATTTAAATTACCATGGGAGAGATAGGGAGTGAGCCATCTTAGTATTATAGGGTCTTTGTATCTACTAACTAAAACAAATGGGTACTTTAAATGGAATCTATTTTATAACTTAACTATGTGTAGAAAGTCGAAATATGTTACACTAGGTAGTCTTACTTGCTCCTAGGGGGAGTGGAGTGAGGTGTGAAGTGAGAAGAAAATGAGGGAGAGACCATGAGGGAGAGCTGCTGTGTACTTACCTCATGAGGTAGCTGTGTCTTTCCTAGTGTGTCTGGCCTGCATATGTCACCCATCTCTGAAAGAACACGCAGAGAACAATTGTCAGCAAACAATAGGATCATTTGTATCACCATGGATACCAAGGTGGTTGCACAGAGGTGGTGTAAGACTGAGAGATTCCCGCCTTCTATAACATGATGTCATTACCCAGCTACAGTATAACCCCGTTAAACCAAACTGAAGGGCCCCTAGAAATGAGTTTGGATTAACCGATCATTGGTTTAACCAAGCGTTGGCTTTGACTTTGAGTAAGCGTGTATTGCAATACAATGTATGTGGACACTGTGATTATTGTATTTTATGTATATACAGTATAACCCCATTAAACCAAGCTTGGTTAAACCAAACAATCGGATAATCCAAACCTTTTTCAGCGGCCTGTCAGAATACTACCATTTATCATATAAAAGGTTGGTGGGGTCTCAGATGACCTTATAACCATATGAACCATACCGGAAGTGGCCTGGGGTCTGACAATTTTGTTTGGATTAACCAATAATTTGGATTAACCAACTTTGGTTTAACCAACTTTTTGATATGATAAATGATAGTATTTTGCCGGGCAGTCGAAAATAGTTTGGATTAACCGATCGTTTGGTTTAACCAAGCTTGGTTTAACAGGGTTATACTGTATCATATGTGGATATAGGCAACTATTGTCTCTTCCTGGAAGCAGTCAATCGCAGTACTTTCATTGATATATATTTGTTTATGATTGTTTATTTACCCTTTCCATAACATACAAGTTCATGATAGAACTTGTTTTCAATGCTGAACAGCTTTAGTAATTAATTTATGGTTTATTGTCTTGAATGGTTTGTTAGTAATTTACAAGTGTATTTATCTCAGAGCTACCTAGGAGTAGGAGCTTCCTGGTCCATAATTAAAATTGTTGATGGGTAATATGTCAAAGTACAAAAATTATGTTTTCCATTGTTTCTAGGGTAGGTAATTTTGGTTTATGTATATGTTTTTGTATGCTTTAATGCATTTTATGTTTCTGGTTGTGCTCGGTTGTTCATTCCAGATGTGTGCTGCCCTAGACATGACACTTCTGTCATAGGTAGCCGCAGTAGGTCTGCTATGGCTTGTTATTATAGGCCCATCATTTCTTTGGGTATTTCTTGTGATGTGATATTTTGCTGTATTTGCTGACGGTAAGACAACACAGTAATTAGTTGGATGAGCAAACTCTGCCTGATCATCATCATCATGCTGTCAGTCCCGATGCGACAAAGACTGCTTTCATTACTTGACTGTCGCTCTCCATTCTCTCTGCTGTGAGAGTGATGTCCATGAGTCGGTCTTAATGTCTTTCAGCTTCAGACATTTCATGAAAACTGCCTGCAAAAGTGTTGAAGTGCTGCTGGCTTTTGCAAGTTACAAGTGGCACTCTCTCGGGGAGCAAATAGAGGTCTCACACCAGCAAGAACATGTCCAGACAGGCGCAAATCTATTTGTCCCTGCAGTGGCTGGTTGGGAGATGTTGGGAGTTCCATACATCAACCGCCCTTGATCCTGCCACAGTGACATGGTTTTCTGTTTAGGGTTTGCTCCCTTAGCCTTCGGTTCTGTCAAGAACCTGTACCACAAAGCAGTGGTTTACAACTCTGCAGGGCAGGGGCGTTGAACTTCCTGAGGTATTGCAATACCTGCAGTACCACCTCCTAAAGAGCCGCTCCATAAAATTTAAATTGAAAAATAGCATGGGTATGTGAATTGCATCAGAGAGCCCAGATGGACTAAGGGCCAATACACTAACCCAGGAATGGCAGAACTGTGGCTTTGAATTCCACTCCTAGGCATGATATTTCCATTCGTTTCAAAATCCCCGTGTCAGTGGTGTCCAGACCAGGATACTTACTATCTGTGAGGCATAGAATATGTGTCAAAGTCTCGTTTCCATGTACTACTTACTCGGTAGTCGAAAATTGACCAGAGCCGTCTGGTGGGAACTGAGGACAGGGACATGCGAGCGTGCCGTGAGGTGTGGGGGAGGTGGGGGTGGGGAGGTGATGTGGGTGGGGGGGAGGCTGTGGGATGTAAGGTGTGATGTAAGGTGATGTAAAGTGGTGTGAGTTGTAGTGATGTGCAAACGGGTGAGCCGAGGTGCAGAAAGGAGGCAGTGTGGGGCGGGGTGGGGCGGGGGTCGGAGCGAGGCGAGTAGGGCGGGTTGAGTTGAAGCAGGGCGTGTCGAAGTGAGGCGGGGTGGGGTGAGGTGCGGAGCAGGGCGGGAGCGGGGCGGGGTTGGGTGATGCGGGGCTGAGCGGGGCCCTGAGGGGCGGGGTGTTCCAAAGAGAGGCTGGGTGGGCGGGCAGGCAGGGTGGATGTAGCTCTGATTGATGGGTAGTGAGTCAAGACAGCTGTGGAGTGTGTAGCACAGGATCACTGACCGGGGTGGGTGTTACTGTTAGAGGCTCGGGGTCTGACTGGTGGCACATAGTGGTACCTGGTGGGTGACATAGGCCAGGACCCAGCGGGCGGCATAGACCAGGGCGGGTGACACAGACCGGGGCAGTGACACAGACCGGTGCCCGGCGGGCGGCACAGACCGGGCAGTGGCGGCGGTCAGGCGGTCAACGCCGCAGGACGTCTCCGGGAGGCAGGCTTGTGGTGGCGGGCATCCATCACTGCGTGTGCCACATCGGTCCATTACTCACCACCAAAGGTCGCCACCCGCTACCACCCGCACGCCGCCTGCCACCACTCGCACGCCGCTGTGATATATATATATATATGTATGCATTGGGGATACCCCACCATGTGAGGTGGGGAACCCCGAGTGACGTCATTGGGGGCGTGGCGGTAGGGGAGACCAAAATAAAACAGTTTGGAAATAGCCTTCAACTTGTGCAGTCGTTTGAGAGTTTATCCTTTATTACATGGTGTCAGATAATAGGAACTCACAATGTCGCTCACAGGGCTAAAACCCCCAGGACCACTAAACTTGGAGGACAACATGTCATTGAACTGGGAAATGTGGTATGATTCCTACGAGTACTACGCTGCAGCCGCGGGAGTCAATGCCAAGCCCGAGAAGGTACAGTGCGCGGTATTTTTACATGTAGCCGGTGCCGAGGCACAAAAAGTGTATCGAACACTCAAAAGTGACATTAGTATCATTGACAAAATACAACCTCTAACGGAAGCATTCCGCACATATTGTGAAGGGAAAACCAACATAACGGTTATCCGTTATAAATTCAACTCACTACAGCAAACGACACAGTCAATGGACACATACATTAGGGAACTGCAGTATCGCATTGCACACTGTAACTATGGCGACCTGACTGACTCCATGCTGTGCGACAGGTTGGTTTGCGGTGTCAAAGAAGCAAAGTTATGAGACCGTCTGCTTCAGACAGCCAACCTGACGTTGGAGCAATGCATCGAAACATGTCGGTTGAGTGAACACCGTGCCACCCTATTGTCAGACACGACAGCGACAATGGAGGTCGAACAAGTAGACTCTGTCAGTGTGCGCCCAAGGCCACCCGCTCTGACCACACCACGTGCGCCGTCCTGGACAGGTCAGCGCAGTCAAGCGAAACCAAATGCAAATCGCACAGTGCGATAGGTGTGGTTACATGCATGTGCCAGGGCAATGTCCAGCCAAAGGGAAGCAATGTTCTAAATGTCATTTACTGGGGCATTTTTCTAAAGTGTGTAAAACAAAACGACCGAACAATGCAAGCCTGAATGTAATACAAGTCGATGACAACAACCCAGCACCCATTGACATTGAAAGTGAATATGATATGGATAATGACTTATTCATTGGGTGTCTGTCACAACCCGACAAAAGTGACACTTCATTGTGGTTTGCTACCCTTTCGCTCAACGCTGAAAAAGTGGAATTCAAGCTGGATACAGGGTCCCAGGCCAACATAATTCCCATAAATGTGTATAACAAGCTCAAGAACGTGGTTCTGCAACCAACAAAATGTACGTTGGTAACATTTTCAGGGGAGCGGATTCGTCCAGAGGGAGAGGCCGAAATCAACACGAATGGAAAATGGCTGCGCTACCAAGTCACAAGTACCGCCTGCCCTATACTGGGAAGCAACGCATGCGCAGACCTGGGGCTGATACGACGCGTCAACGCGGTGTCGAGAAGCAAGGCAGCGGCACCCCACCCGACACCGATCACCGTACAGTCAGATGAACCAAGTGCACAGCTCCTGGTAAACGAATACTATGACATTTTCGAAGGGCTAGGAAAAATAAAAAGCAATGCCGTTATTCATCTTGATGAAAGTGTACCCCCATGTATAGACCCTCCGAGACGAATACCTCATGCAGTAGCCGACCAAGTAAAAGATGAGTTAAAAAAAATGATCCGGTTAGGAGTTATAGTTGAGAAGACGGAACCCACCCCATGGGTCAATTCAATAACTATAGTAAAAAAAAACAATAAAATTTGTGTATGTTTGGATCCAACGAGATTAAATAAAGCAATACTAAAAAGTCCCTATCCAACAAGAACTATAGAGGAAGTAATAGCTAAAACATCCGATGCAAAATTTTTTTCAGTCATAGACGCCAATAGTGGCTATTGGCAAATCGAGTTAGACAAAAACAGTAGCAAACTATGTACATTTAACACACCATGGGGTCGGTACCGTTTCACCAGATTGCCATTCGGCATTAAAACCGCCGGGGACATTTTTGTGCAGGAAATGAATAAAATTTTGTATGGATTAGAGGGAGTTAACGTAGTCACAGACGACATTCTTGTATACGGATCCACTATTAAAGAGCACAATGCCCGGTTAGAAACCGTATTCAAAAGACCACGAGAGGTTAATTTGAAATTCAACCCTGCTAAATCAAAAATATGTAAAAAAGAGGTTAAATATGTAGGACATACACTGACACAAGCAGGAGTAAAACCTACAAATGAGAGGATTCAGGCCATCATCGATATGCCGTCACCGACGGACAAAGCCGGACTGCAAAGGTTCCTGGGCATGATAGGGTATGTGGGAAAGTTTATCCCAAATATGTCAGAAATAGCGAAGCCATTACGACAATTGTTAGAAAAAAACATTGCCTGGCATTGGCAACACGAACAAATAGAGGCGTTCTCAATGTTAAAAAAATTGTTGATTACAGCACCAGTATTGCAATATTATGATGTAACAAAACCCATTACCCTACAAGTTGACGCATCAAAATCTGGTTTGGGAGCTGTGTTATTCCAAGATAGTAAACCAGTCGCGATGGCGTCAAAATCATTAGACCAAGCGCAGTCTAGCTATGCCGTCATCGAAAAGGAACTCCTCGCAATATGCTTCGGGTGTAAAAAGTTCCATCAATATATATTTGGTAAACAGGTAACAATCCAGACTGACCACAAACTGTTAATTGCAATAATGGGTAAACCCATACACATGTTGTCAGCCCGAATGCAAAGAATGAGGCTTCGTTTACAAAATTACAATGTTGTGTTAATGTATGTTAAAGGCACCAACATGTACTTTGCAGATGCCCTCTCACGTGCCCACTCAACGACCATCCACCCGAATAATTTATTCGACTCGAGTCGAGCTGTGGCGCATATCGAGGTGGCACCACACATGCTTCAACGCATTGCAAGTGAAACTAAAATAGATGAGACTTTACGTGAAGTAATTCGGCTGACACAAGAAGGTTGGCCCAATGACAAAAGGCAAATACATGTATTAGCAAGACCTTTTTTCACGTTTAAAGAATCTATAACGTATGTAGATAGTTTACTGTTTAAGGATAACCAAATAGTGATACCCACTAAATTGCAACACGAAATGTTAAGCTTGGTACATGAATCGCACCTGGGCATTATAAAATGTAAAGAATTAGCATGTGACAATATTTTTTGGCCAGGAATGTCAAAACAGATCGAAGATATCGTGTCACGGTGCTCAAATTGCCAATCATTACGAAACAAATTACACTCCGAACCACTGATATCCCATCAAATACCCCAACTACCCTTTCAGAAAATTGGTATTGATTTATTCCAAATACATGGAAACAATTTTCTAATTGTAGTAGACTACTACTCCAAATATCCAGAAGTGGTTGAATTAAGTTCGACAACGAGTACAGCCACAATTATGGCTTTAAAGCAAATAATATGCCGCTTTGGGATACCAGAAATCGTAGTTTCGGACAATGGTCCACAATTCCAAAGTGCGGCATACAAAGAATTTGCAAAAGAATTTGGATTTCAGACTGTATTCTCTAACCCCCTACACGCGCAGAGTAATGGCCTAGCAGAAAGGTACGTACAAACAGTAAAACGAATCATAAAAAAAGCAGCAAATGAAAAAAAATACTACAATATTGCACTGTTAAATTACAGAAATACACCTCTTACCAATGTAAATGCGTCTCCTGCTCAGTTACTCCTCAACAGGAGACTCCGGTGCAAACTACCTGCGACAAAAAAACATTTAGAACCACGAGTCCCTACATCTAAAATAAAGCAGTTCGACAAGATACAACAAGCACAAAAACAGTATCATGACAAACATGCAGGTACACAGCATACAAAATTAAACACAAAAGACCACGTCAAATACATAGATCATCATGGTGAATGGAAGCCAGGTGTCATAGTACAAACAAACACCCCTGGCCCCAGAGACTACAAAATCAAGAATGCCGAAAATAACATATTGCGTAGAAACCGTAAATATATATTCAAGATACCCGGCGAACAGATAAAAACAATAACACGCACCGCCGCACCTAGGCAAGCCCAACAACCGACCGGACGTACAGAGAGTATTAATTCCCCTGTTACAACACGTTACATCACCCGATACGGTCGGGTAGTGCGCCCGGTCGGAGGGTCGAAAAACAGAGAGCCTGCTAATAATAGCAGCAACACAGCAACACAGCACAGAGCCGCTGTACCGGTAACATACGCAAATAGTCACCATGTCCATTGTAGATATACCACTGTTCAACCCAAGTGAGCAATAGGATAAATAATGATAGATATTAAGCAATGTTGACAACTACAGATAAGACATGTCATTTGACATTGATTCAATACAAACATATAAAGGTTAGATAATCAAGTCGATGTTAGAATTAAGAAATGACAATGCAATATGAACATTCTAATTGAATTACCACCCCATGAAATGAGCGAGTCAATTAAAAAAAAAAAAAGGGGGGAGATGTGATATATATATATGTATGCATTGGGGATACCCCACCACGTGAGGTGGGGAACCCCGAGTGACGTCATTGGGGGCGTGGCGGTAGGGGAGACCAAAATAAAACAGTTTGGAACTAGCCTTCAACGTGTGCAGTCGTTCGAGTGTTTATCCTTTATTACAGCCGCCTGCCACCACCCACACGCCACCCGCCACCACCAGCCGACGCCCACCACCACCCGCACGCCACCCGCCACCACCCACATGCCGCCCGCCACCACCCACACGCCGCCCGCCATCACCCACACGCCGCCCGCCACCACCCCCACGCTGCCCCCCTACCACCCGCCCGATGCCTGCCTCCACCCGCACGCCGCCTGCCTCCACTCGCATGCCGCCTGCCACCACCCACACGCCACCCGCCACCACCAGCCCGATGCCCACCACCACCCGCACGACCACCCGCCCACCGACCACACGCTGCCCGCCACCACCCACGCCCGCCCGCCACCTACCCCCTCAGCCTCCGCTCACCACCGAGTCCAACGCTGCCCCGCCACACCCACACGCCGCCCCCACCACCCGCCCGACGCCCGGACCCACCCGCATGCCCGCCCACGCCCCACTACCCACCCACACGCCGCCCGCCACCACCCACACGCTGCCCGCCACCACCCACATGCCGCCCGCCACCACCCGCCCGACGCCCGGACCCACCCGCAATGCCGCCCACCACCACCCGTCCGACGCCCACCACCACCCGCAAGCCGCCCACCACAACCCACACGCCACACGCCACCAAGCGCACACCGCCCACACCACCGGCACGCCGCCCGCCACCCACACGCCGCCCGCCACCCACACCCCGCCCGCCACCACCCGCACGCTGCCCGCCACCCACACGCCGCCCGCCACCACCCGCACGCCGCCCGCCACCATCCACTACCGATTCAGTCATCCCACCCAGTCCACATGCGATTGTAATATGCCCACCGGATTCAGGAGGGCCGATATATTGTTGTCTATGTGTGTCAGTAGATTGTACACTGTCAATATTTGAATCACTAGCAAGTCAGAATATAACGCATTCAATGTGTGAATTTACAGGAGCAGCTGTCTTCAAAGGTAAACTCCGCAACCAGGTTTGTTTGTTGGAGTTTCACCTCCTGGCAACATCTAACCTCAAAACAGGATGTCATCTGACTTGTGACAGTGCGCGCTCTTGCTGACTGACAGTGCTGCCTCAATGGGATACCAGCCCACCAGTGCTATGATCCAATTTGCCACTCAGTTGCATTATCCTGACACTGAGCTAACCAGTACTTGGCCTATCCTAGTAATACTGATCATCACGCTAGGTAATGACAAATATAAATTTAGTAAGTCATTGGTTTGACTCGACCTGGATTCAACTCTTAACCTTTCCTACCCGCCTCCCCCCACACTACTGCCCCCCCCCCCCCACACTCACTTCCCAAGTCTGGCTCGCCACCATACTCCCCCCTCCCCCCCCCCACACACAATTGCTAACACTTATCCAAACAAGCGTGGTGTAAGAGGTTGTGGGCTCTCAGATGACCAGATGACCTTATAACCACATGAAAGTTTGGATTAACCGTACCGGAAGTAGTGTGGGACCAAGAATTTTGTTTGGATTAACCATTAATTTGGATTAACCGACTTGGTTTAACCAACTTTTTAATATGATAAATGGTAGTATTTTGCCGGGCCGCTGAAAAACGTTTGGATTAACTGATCGTTTGGTTTAATCGAGCTTGGTTTAACGGGGTTATACTGTATTATCCCAGTGTATATATATACTATTAACATATTAGATCTGCCATTATTCTTGTGTAGGAGTGGTGGTGAAACATTGAGCCAATGTATCAGTATTGACTAATCCCACCCTCACGCCATCTTGATTCGAAAACGAGGTTAGTTGCACAACTGATCCCAACAAAACCATAACGATGAACAAAGCTTACTGTTATGTGCCTGGATGCAATAGTAAATCATGTAGTGAAGGTTCTATCAAAATAAGGTGTCATGTATTTTCCAACAAAGATGTAGACGAAGAAAGATTCCTTACATGGATGGTGAAAATGAGAAGTTATTATCCATCTCGAAATGATTTAGCGGCCACATAAGGGCAATTCGAGATCTCTTAGCGCAGTATGTGACCAGTTTGCCAGTAATTACAGCTGTCCTGGTGAGTGTCTCTGCACCTCCTATGGTTTATTAGGCATTTAGTGCAATCGCAGATCTCTCAACACTCTGTGCGAAAGGCCTGCCAGTAAGTACAACCGTGCTAGTGAGTGTCTCTGCACCTGCCATGGTTCACCAGGCATTTAGTGCAATCGCAGATCTCTCAGCACTGACATTAATTGCATTCATAAGCGAGGCTACATTCACTCGACGGTGGCGGCTCCTAAGTGTGGGATCGGTCAATGCAGGTGCAGTTTGTATGTGACAGTGTATGTGTGTGTGTTTTTATTACAGTTAAAGTTACAGAATCTGATGCTTCTTAGTTTCTCCCGGATTTAAAAAAAACCCAGATAAATTAGATCGATCGTTGCAATCTACTCTGTTTTTGTTTTACGTGTATTTGATTATAAATGGTTAACTTTTGAGCTAGTTTAAATGAAAACAATAAATTGGTAGAGCGCCGGCTTCCCATGCAGAAGGTCGAGTGTTCGATTCCCCATCAAGTCAAAGCCATGACTTACTAAATGTATACTTGTCGCTTCCTATCCTGGCGCTCGACATTAAGAGGTATGGGGCAAGGACTGGCTAGCTCAATGTCAGGATAATGTGACTGAGTGGAATATCGAGCCATGGTGCAGGGGGCCTGATTTGCAAGTGGGGCATCGCTATAAACTTAATAAAGTCGCCATGAGTGTGCACTGTCACAAGTCGGTAGCCGTCCTGATATGACCATAGATGTTCCCAGGACGTAAAACTCCAACAACCAACCAACCAAGGCTGAACCCCAATATCCTGTTTTCTTTTTTTAACAGAAATGTTCGATAGTTTGTTGGTAAAGCGCACCCCTCACGTCAGAATCGTCAGCTGACTGACCACGAGCTATCAGCCAGCACCAATTGATGAGGTCCCATTCATAACCTACCAACTCGCCTTCAGTATTTATGTATGTGAGACAAGCGCTGAAGTGGGTTTATTTTCTTTTTTTCTTGTTGTTTCTTCTCTTGTTCTCTTAATTATTTAATATATATGCTGTACTCTACAGTGTACCTCATTTAAATTGGCATCGAAGGTAATGCTAACTTCCATTTTCCGGTAATTTACTTTATTTCTTCTTCTTCTTTTTTCTTAAATGATGGTTTATTTAACCTGTCCATAACATATACGTTCATAATAGAACTTGTTTTCGATGCTGACCAGCTTTAGTCATTAGCAGATTAGTTTGTGGTTTATTGTCTTGAATGATTGCCAAAGCAGTTTTTACTCAGATTTACACTCTTTACTGTAAATGATCGTTTATTTACCCAATTTTGCAATAATTTCGTATGATGTGTATTTTGTTTAAGGGGGTGGGTTATGGTAGTTTTTTTTGGGGGTAGGGGTGTTGTGATAGTGTGTGGGTTTTTGTGGGGTTTCTTATTGGGAGGGGGGGGGTCTTTTAGTAAAGCTGGACGTCGGGATCAAATTGCTCAGCACTCAGTCAGGCGGGGAGTCATTCGTCAGTATTCCAGCCTGGCCACGCCCCTCCCAAAGCCCCCTGCCCCCTGCCCGGCTCCGCCCCTCGCCCACCCACCCACATCACACACCAGGCTACCCAAAAGCCTTCAAGTGCACTTGGGGATCCGAATCCAAAATTCAAACAGTCAACACCTCAGCGATGTTTGAAAAGTGCAATATATGTATATATATGTCATGGGGGTGATGAAAATGGGAATTATTGTGCCTAGAGCGGGACTCGAACCCACATCTCTTTGCATTCCGGGTCAGTGTGCTAACCATTACACCACCTAGGCTCCCTGATATCAACACACTCCCCATGCCTACCTGTCTATGTGGTTACTTGCCTGAGAGGTCAGTGCAGACCACTACACTCGTCCCCCTGGAATTGTAAGTCTTGTAATGCTTACAATTACATACATACAGGCAATGCACTAACATACATACACAGGGTAGGTTCAACAACCATACAGCGCAAAGCTTGTACAGGATCCTGATCACGGCAACCAGTGTCATGGGGGTGATGAAAATGGGAATTATTGTGCCTAGAGCGGGACTCGAACCCACATCTCTTTGCATTCCGGGCCAGTGTGCTAACCATTACACCACCTAGGCTCCCTGATATCAACACACTCCCCATGCCTACCTGTCTATGTGGTTACTTGCCTGAGAGGTCAGTGCAGACCACTACATATATATCATATATATATATATATATATATATGATGTATAACGTATTATGTGAGTATAAAGATACATAAGGGAATATTACTTATTATTATTGTTATTGTTATCCTCCGTAAGATACAACACTGTACCGGTGGCGCCATCTTGACCCCCTCACTTCCCCGGATGTTTACCAGTGTCAGTCACACCAGAGGATTTTTTTTCTGGGAGTGGGGGAGGCACTCCACCAATGCACACAGAGGAAATATAGGGTGTACATGTTACCCTTGAATTTATACTCGTATAATGCGTTATGCATACATGTATATACATATTATATAAATATATATTATTGAAGAGCTAAGTTGCAAAAGAAAATCGCTGACAAATCCATTTTAGTTGTTCTCTGTAAAATGGAATTTGTTGTTCTGCATTACATGAAAAATCGATCAATTTCATATTGGGTAATGCATTATATAGGGAATGTGTTGGTTTCTGTGGGAAAAAATGGCAGCTTCAACTCAAACCTAGTAGTCATGGTTTCATTTCGGCTCAGGTGTCAAATGGCATTTCTCAGTTGTTGTGCCTGAATGCTGGACTGAGTGCTAGTTACCGGCTGGTCTGAGTGCTGGATACCAGCTGGTCTGAGTGCTGGTTGCTGGCTGGACTGGGTCTTTGTTACTGGCTGGTCTGAGTGCTGGTTACTGCCTGCACTGAGTGCTTGTTACTGGCTGGTATGAGTGTTGGATACTAACTGGTCTGAGTGCTGGTTACCGGCTGGACTGGGTGCTGGTTACTGCCTGCAGTGAGTGTTGGATACCCGGCTGGTCTGTGCCTTGTTAGTGCTGGTTAGTGCCTGGTCTGAGTGCTGCTTACCATTTGGTCTCAATGCTGGTTACTGGCTGGACTAACTGCTGGTTACTGACTGGACTGAGTGCTGGTTACCAGCTGGTTTGAGTGCTGGTTATCAGCTGGTCTGAGTGTTGGTTACCCGGCTGGTCTGAGTGTTGGTTACCACCCGGACTGACTGCTGGTTACTGAGTACCCTCGGGTAGCTTTGTCAGCACCTGCTGCCCCTCATCTATTTTGTTATGCACGATGCCCTATGTGATACGTCAACCCTAAGAGGGCGTTCAGAAACAGCTAGAAATGAGCTGTGTGTAAGAGTGTGTGTGGGTGGTGGTGGTGGTGGGGGGGGGGCGGTAGGTGGGGGGGGGGGGGGGGGGGGGTTCTGAAGGACAGAGTACGGGAATGGGTGAATGAGGGGTGAGAGTGTGGGTTTGTGGGTGGGAGAGTAGGGGGATAGGTGAGAGAGTGGATGTGTTGGGTGGAGAGTAGGGGGATAGGTGAGAGAATGCATGTGTGGGGTGGAGAGTAGGGGGATAGGTGAGAGAATGCAGGTGTGGGGTGGAGAGTAGGGGGATAGGTGGGAGAGTGCATCTGTGGGGTGGAGATATGTGTCCAGTCCTGCAGTCTCCACACATGCACCTCAGCACGTCACGGCCCCACACCAGAGGCCCTAATCTGCACTCTGCACCTCCTCCCTGCCCCCCCCCCCCTCGCCCCCTCCCCCCATCCCCATCCAGCCCAATAGTCATAGCTCGCCTAGAACTCTCACGCTCTGCCAGAACCTACTTTCTGCATGCAGCACTAAGGTGGCAATATCGCGAGATTTACAAGAACTGTGATATTTGTCGCGATACTCATGATATTTACAACATTCGCAACACTCGAGGCATCATATATCGACATTTGCGACATTTGTTGCGATATTCATGATGTTAGCGACATTCCCAAAATTGTCAACATATGGGATTTTTTTATGTTTGGGACATATTTCTCGAAAATATATAAACAACATAGAACTGTGTCATCACCGACATTTGCCACGGGATGACCGAATAAGTTAGAGCGTCCGTCTCCCGTGATGGTAGATCTGGGATCGTGGGTTCGAACCTGGATCGAGTGAAACCAATGACTTAAAAAATTGATACTTGTCGCTTCCTAGCCTGGTGCTCGGCATTATTAGGATAGGGCAAGGAGCAGTGGAATGAGGAAGACCAATTGTCCGCGATTGAAATTTCCTCTGCTTAATCAACTAATGTACCAACAAAAAAACAAAAAACAAAAATGATGTGAGTGAAATTCAGCAGATTTAAGATATTCGCACACATTTTCGACAATCTCATCATGAGTGACATTCAGGAAGTTTGTGACATATTAGTCACACACTTTGGCCCAAATCAGTGCTGGTCCTGATATGACCTTAGATGTTACCTTAAAAAAACACAGACAAACATTGAACTTGGAGCTAGTGACAGGGTAGTACTAGTAGTTAGAACCCGTCTTTTAACAAGTATTACTTTATGCGTCAAAATCGATGATTTGTTGAGAAGCCGGGCTCCTGTCGATTTCTTTTTTCAAGGGCATCACAGGAGACCGTGGACAGCGCAGGCAATTTTCCGAGAAATAATCATCTGAATGACCTTCTAGCAATTTGAATCTGCTCTCGCCGAGAACGTGCGCGACCGATAAAAGTGTGTGTGTTATTGTTGTTGTTTATGTCCTAGTAACATCTAAGTTCACATCAGGATTAGTACCGACTTGTGACAGTGCACACTCATGGGGACTTTATAGAGCAGACTCGCTGGTAGACCAGATAACTGACTCCATGACCCGATATCCCACACTGTCACATTATCCTGATATTGAGCTAACCAGTCCTTGTCCTATCCTATTAATGCCGAGTGCCAGGCTAGGTAGTGGCAAGTATCAATTTTATAAGGTATTGGATATACTCGGCTGGGATTCGAACTCCCGACCTTCCGCAAGGGAAGCCTGCGCTCTACTGATTCGGCCACCGCGTCCGGTGTGACCGATAAGATCACCCGGCACCGGCGCCAACGGGCAGAACAGCGCCAGCAGCGGCGCAAATGGGTACTAAGGTGGGCAGCCGTCACTACATAGCCAGTGATTTTGTCGTGGGGGGTGGGTGGAGGGGGGGGGGGAGGGGGGTGATGAAAATGGGAAATAATGTGCCTAGATCAGGATTCTAAGCCGCAGTTCTTATCATTCCGCGACTAGCATGCTAACCATTACACTACCTAGGCTTCCTGATTCCATCACACTATCCACGCTATCCCACCTGAGGTATCTTATGGCTGGTATTTTGGTTGGGTGTTGGAGTTTTACGTCCTGGCAACATCTAAGATCATATCAGGAGGGGTACTGATTTATGACAGTGCGCACTCATGGCGACTTTATAGTGCTGCCCCACTGGGAGACTAGGCCTGCAACAAATATTCCCAGTTAGGTGTCACTTGCACCATCTCCAAGTACTGTAATTAGTCTACAAGGTTTAAGTTGTGTTAGGACAGAATCAATATAATGGGTGCAGGCAGATGTGCTATTTTGAGCACCCACAAGTAATAAAAAAAAGAATGACTGAATAATTTATTTAATTTATCGACCATTCTTACCCTAATATTGAATCCTATTTGTTCGGCCGAAAAATAAGGCGAGTCAAGTATATTACGACTGATATTAGCCAGGTAATTAGAGTCACAATTAACAAAGGGGGGTAGCTTTAATTGGGCATTTAGAACTGAGTGTAAAAATATACGGATCTTCGGTTCGGACTTATATATTGGTAGAGAGCATTATTATCCTCGAGCGACGGAGTGGGGACCAAGGTTATGTAATAGAAAAGCAATGGGTGTCCCACTCACTGTGTGATATATTAGGCTATGTGAAATATATGTTAATACATAGTGCCCGAGATTATGATGAGATGTTCCTATATAAGAGACAGTTAATGTTTGGCCCTGCGCCAACAATTCTACACTGCAGACAGTATGCAAGATCTTTTTACTAAAGTAAAACAAGAAAACATTTTTGCCTTTTTGAGGGCAGCTGGACTGTACCACCTCATATAGTTTACTAAATAAATTCTATCAATTATTAATCAAACTTTTCTTTTTCTATGGGAATGTGTTTCCTTTGACCACAAATATATGATTGTGAGCTTTCTAATTTTTTATTTTTGTTGGTCCATTAGTTGTTTAAGCAGGGGAAATTTCAGTCATAGACGACTGGTCTTCCTCATTCCACTGCTGGTCGATAGAAAGCCCGAGCCTACACTTTTACCGACCCAAGGGATTTTTAACCTCCCACACCACATAGACATGGTATGAGAGCAACCGGCCTTTGATGACGCTGTAAGTTATACACAGCGGTGGAAATCCAAATTGGCAGAGCTGGGGGCATGGGGAATCGAACCGCCGACCCTCAGATTAGGAGTCTGACCTAGAAAAAAGTCTGACACTCTAACCACTCCGGCACATAATTGATTGTCTGCTTTTAAATGTAAAACCGATGGTTTGAACAAAAAAGAAACATTTCTCGCCCTGAATATGGCCTATGCTGCCGACATGGCGTAAAGCAACCACCAATCATCAATCAGGTAATGTTTGGTGAAATGTTCCCTCTATGCACCAGTAAGGGTGCAAGTGGAGGAGAAGGATATTTTTAATATATCTATTTATTGTAACTGTCTGCAACTACCTGTTACCACAGGGCCGATGGGCAAGCACACCAGCCATTCTGCATACATTATGGACACCACCTACAGCTGTGGTTGAGTGACAGCTGCCCATATTGGGGCGTCACCCCCCAAGGCTGTAGAGGGTGCCGGATTGGTTGCCTATGGGAGGCCCAGTCATCTGCACCCCTTTTCCTCACCTGACCACGCAAGCCTCATTTTGATATTGATTAGTCTAGACACTCTGATCTATATGCTACTACTGGGCACTACTAACACACTTCTGGTTGAACTCTTGAAGTGAATACTACTCTACTCCTGACTCTTGAGTGAGACCCACTCTTCTCTTGGGCATGAACCCAGACACTCTGTCTGATGCTCCACAATTTGCAGCATGTAACACAATGAAATTCTGTAACCCAAAAGTTCCATAGCAATATGGTAACAGTAGTGTCATATAATTAGTGTCTCTTTTATTTTCGTTATAAGTCCGAATCTGCCACTTACGTTTAAGCCATGGCAACGTTATAACTTATAGTGCTGCCCCACTGGGAGACCAGGCCGCCAGTACCATCTGATATCCCACCAAATTGGGAGACGGGCGCTCAACTCGTGCATTCAGCCATCCCGTCTGGTGTATGGCTAGATGCAGGCGCTTCTGCGTGCAATACAGTTTATATTTCTAGAACATGACTATTTTACAAGTATGACTTCCAGTTGTTTAAACACACCAGGTCGCAGCTTCAGTCCTCAGAAACCAGCGGAGAGGAACTTGGAAGACACGTAATAGATTTGTTTGTGGTTGTTTTACGTCCTAGCAACATCTAAGGTAATATCAGGATGGGTACCGACTTGTGACAGTGCGCACTCTTGGCTACTTTATAGTGCTGCCCCAGTGGAAGACTAGGCCACCAGCACCATGACCTGGGGCCGTATGCAGGTGTCGGTGTTACGGCTCCAAAACGCGTTTAGCGCGGGATTTCCGGTTTAGCGGCGGGATTTCCAGTTTAGCGGGCAAAATTCCGTATGCAGGAAGCGGTGTTACGCAAACACCGCGCGTTTATACTAAACCCGTTTCATAGCAGGTTTACGGGCAGTGTTAGCATAAGGTTCTGCCCAAATCTATTCAATGCTGTCATATTTAACAGAATTACATATGCAATAAGTGAAATTTGAGCAATTTAACCCTAAATTCGAAGCGTTATTAAGGCTACCGCTGCATTGGCGGCGAATCGACGAACGTAAAGTAAACAAATCGCCGCCGCCGCCGCATCGACGTCGCTATCCATACTGGCGGCGGCGACGGTTTGTTTACTTTACCTTCGTCGATTCGAAAATATAAGTATTAATATCGCCGCCGTTACGGCGGCAGCATTAATATTGCTTCGAATTTAGGGTTAATTTCATAAAATTTCACTTATTGCGTATCTAATTCTGTTAAATATGATAGCATTTAATATATTTAAGCCTAATATATGGGTACAGACCCAGAGGGATTTCCCAAATCTATAAATAAATTCATGTTTAGCTAACACTGACCGTTTAGGCACTTCTGCATACCACTTGACATACTTCACCCGGCCGGGGATAGCTATACACGTTTAACGGCTAACACCAAATCCCCGTAACACCGTTTCCTGCATACGGCCCCTGATATCTCACTCAGTCACATTATCCCGACACTGAGCCAACCAGTCCTTGCCCTATTGTAATAATGGCGAGCGCCAGGCTAGGAAGCAGCAAGTATCACTTTTTAATAGAGGAACAATCGAATTCTGCTATTGTTTTATTAACTGAAATGTGGGAGGGTGAAGTGGGGGTGGAGGGTGAGAGTGGGAGTGGGTGGGGGGAAGGGGGTTGGGGTGGAGGGTGAGAGTGGAGTGGGTGGAGGTGGAGGGAGAGAGTGGATGTTTAGATGAGAGTGGGAGCAGGTGGGGGTGGAGGGGGAGGGTGGGGTGGAGGGTGATGGGTGGGGGGAGGGGGGGTGGGGGGTGGGGAGGTGGGATGGTAGGGGGAGGGGGGAGTGGGTGGAGGGGAGAGGGGGGGGTGGTGGTGGAGTGGGTGAGTGGAGAGGGGGGAGGTGGGTGGAGTGTGGTGGAGAGTGGGGGGAGGGGGTGGACTGTGAGAGTGGGTGAAGGGAGGGGGATGGGGGTGGAGGGTGAGAGAGTGGCGGTGGAGGGGGGGGGGGTGGAGGGTGAGAGCGGGAGTGGATGGAGGTGGAAGAGGAGAGTTGGGGTGTAGGATGAGAGTGGGAGTGGGTGGTGGTGGAGGAGGAGAGTTGGGGTAGTGGAGGGTGAGAGTGGCAGTGGGTGGTGCTGGAGGAGGAGAGTTGGGGTAGAGGGTGAGAGTGGCAGTGGTGGTGGTGGAGAGGAGAAGTTGGCAGAGGGGGTAGAAGTGAGTGGGAGTGGGGGTGAGGTTGAGGAGAGTTTTGGTGGGAGGGGAGGTGGGAGAGGGGAGGAAGTGCAGGGTGGTGGTGTGGGTACGATGGCCAGTGAGGTGGGGTGGGTTGGAGGTGAGAGTGTGTGGGGAGGGGATGGGGTGGAGGTGAGAGTTGGAGTGGGTGGAGGTGGAGGTGGAGGGGAGGGTGAGAATGGAGGGTGAGAGCGGGAGTGGATGGAGGTGAGAGAGAGAGTTGTGGTGTAGGCTCTCGAGTGGTGGTGGTGGAGAGGAGAGTTGGGGTGGAGGTGAGAGTGGCAGGGGTGGTGGAGTGGAGAGGATGGGGTAGAGGGTGAGAGTGCGAGTGGGTGGTGGTGGAGGGGGAGGGTGGGGGGGGGGAGGTTGAGAGTGGGAGTGGGAGTGGGTGGAAGTGAAGGGGGAGGGTGGGGGTAGAGGCTGAGAGTGGGTGGGGGAGGGAGGGAACAATGGTATTCAATACGCTGCAGGACTCTTCCCAGGGTGAGGGTGGCAGTGGGTGGTGGTGGAGGAAGAGAGTTGGGGTAAAGGGTGAGAGTGGGAGTGGGTGGAAGTGGAGGGGGAGGGTTGGGGTAGAGGCTGAGAGTGGGTGGTGGAGGGAGGGAACAATGGTATTGAATACGCTGCAGGACTCTCCCAGTGAGATGCCGATCAATCACTGTGATTGAATCACTGCTGTAGAATGTTTAGTGCTTATAACCAGCTGCTACAATTAACCCCATCTGGGACCCCACATCGACCCCGCGCACACGTCCTAAATTAAACCTAAAGTACCTGGTGCTATGGGGTATCGATATTTAGGTGCCTAACTATGCAGACTTGAATGTGTCCTTGTTGGGCGGTTTACATCCGAGCAACATGTAAGGTATGGACATCCATGAAACAATGTTTCCTTGTTGGGGGTTTACATCCTAGAAACATGTACGGTCATATCAGGATGAGTAGTGATTTGTGACAGTGCACACTCATGATGACTTTATAGTGTTGTCCCACTGGGAGACTGGATAATGGACACTTTAACAAAGTATCCCGTGTAGTCACTGGACATTCAGGAAACCAGTCCTTGTCCTATCCTATTAATATCGAGCGCCAGGGCAGGTAGTGACAAATATTAATTGTGTAAGTCATTGGTTTGACTTGATTGGCTTCGCGCCCACATCCTCTCATGCGGGAAGCAAGCCAACGCTCTTAGCCATTGGGCCAAATGAAACAACTAGGTCACGGATAGTGCTATTTTGGCATGTAATATCATGTGGTATAGCATGTTTCGCCTTGAAAGTAATGGCTTCCGCCTTACCTATCCCCGCTTGTCTGCCCCTCATCAGCCCCTGCCCCACCCTGCTGTTGCAGTTTCCCAGGGACACCAGTTTCCCAGTGACACATCGCTTCTGCACATGCGTCAAACTCGAACAGCATCGTCACTAACCTTATAAATTTAATATAATGTTTTTGCTAAACATGTTTTCTATATGTGTACCAAGCGATTTGTTTGTAGTTGGTGTCGTTTTAGAGATATTTTACTTTTTCTGTATTGTCTGTATGAAGACTGCTCACGGCCATTGACAATGCCTTGAGTTTGATGGTATGCGCAGTGCAAAACGTCAGTTTTATTACAAATTAATAGAAATCCAGAACCCTAACCGTATCAATTTAATATAATCTTTTTGCTAAACATGTTTTCTATATGTGTTCCAAGCGGTTTGTGTCTAGGTGGTGTAATTTGAGAGATATTTGACTTCTTCTGTATGAAGATTTGCTCATAGCTGTTGACAATGCATTTGAATGGAAGTGTCCCTGGCAAACTGGTGTCCCTCGGAATCCGCATCACCGCCACTGGTGGAGGATCTGATAAGGTGACATACTGAGATAACTAGTAAATAACAAGCCCCTGCCTGTATGAATTACTTCTACTAGTTCTAGTAGGATCAACGACCGGCCCCTAAAGCCCCAGTCAGACCTCACCAGATTGAGGAAGCGGACAGAAACTGGACACTGTCTGGTGAAATACGGCAATGTACGGTTTATATATGGTTGGCATCCGGCGTGTCCGTTCTGTGTCAGGTGGTGTCCGGTGTGTACGGTAGCAAGTTTTGAACATGCACAAAACTTGCACCGGACACCGCCGGACTGAGGTGTATGGTTGGTGTCTGTTTTAAGTCTGTTTAGTCCGTTTTGTCTGTTTCATGTCCGGTACACATCCATTAGGTGTCCGGTTTGTATCCTGATGAGTCTGTTGATGGTGCTGTGGGAATTCGGTCCGTCGGTTTTTGGCGCGTCGGTGAACAGTCCAGTAGGTGTCCGGTTGGTGTCCAGTTGGTGTCCGGTTGGTGTCCGGTTGGTGTCCGGTTGGTGTCCGGTTGGTGTCCGGTTGGTGTCCGGTCGGTGTCTGGTCCATCCGTTAGACATTCGGTTGCCATCCAGTTATCATCCGGTTATTGTCTGGTGGCTATTCGTTAATGTACGTTCCTTGTCCGTTTTGCATTCATTTCATCTGGGACATTTCGGTACATTTCGGTACATTTTGACACTGGACACCAACGTACTAGACAATTCTTTGTCCTACCCCTACCCCTAACCCTAACCCTAACCCTAACCCGAACCCTAACCCTAACCCTAACCCTAACCCGAACCCGAACCCTAACCCTAACCCTAACCCTAACCCTAACCCAAACCCTAACTGTCAGAGTGCAGACTTCACTTTCGGAAGGTAGGGAGTTCTAATCCTGACCGAGTCAAACCAGTGGCTAATCAATTTGATACTTGACAATACCTAGCCTGGCGATCGGCATTAATAGGATAGGACAAGAACTGGTTAGCTCGGTAGCAGAATAATGTGACTGTGTGGGATAGGCCTATCGGGTCATGATGCCAGCAGCCTGGTCTCTCAGTGAGGCAGCAATATAAAGTCACCATTGGTGAGAACGGTTACAAGTCGTTAACCATCCTGATATGACCGTAGATGTTGCTAGTACGTAAAACAACAACAAACCGTGAAGGAAGGTGTTGCATGAGTTGTGGCGGAGAACGTCTCTTCTGTCTCCTACCCCCCCCCCCCAACCCCCGCGCTGGTTTGCGGGAACGGAGTCGCAGGGGGTCACGATGGGGCACCGCAGGGGCTGATGGGCGGTAGACTTCGAGGACCCCCTCTCGTCTGGTGTTTGATGACCTGGTAATATCCAAGACCTTCCCAGCGTCCCTCTGCGGGTCCCAAAGGTCACAGGCCGCCAGTAGATAGTGTGTACAAGAAAGGGCCACAGTTGGATGGATGGATGGATTGGTTGGTTGTTTGAGTTTTATGTCCTGGCAACATATGTTGTTGTTTGTTTGTTTGTTGTTGTTTTACGTCCTAGCAACATCTAAGGTCATATCAGGACGGGGTATATTATGACCACTACTGCGCAGCGGCGAAAACAAGTGCATGGGCTTAACCGCTACGAGCAGAATAAACAAATTATCACGAAAAACTAAAAGAATCGGGATGGCCAAATGAGTTAGAGCATCCGTCTCCCGTGTGGTAGATCGTGGGGTCGTGGGTTCTAATCCTGGT
This sequence comes from Branchipolynoe longqiensis, assembly GCA_030323885.1. Classification (NCBI taxonomy): domain Eukaryota; kingdom Metazoa; phylum Annelida; class Polychaeta; order Phyllodocida; family Polynoidae; genus Branchipolynoe; species Branchipolynoe longqiensis. Next base: position 26,890,990 of record CM059194.1, read on the forward strand.
CGAGTCAAACCAACGACTTAAAAATTGATACTTGTCGCTTCCTCGCCAGGTGCTTGGGATTATTAGGATAGGGCAAGGAGCAGTGGAATGAGGAAGACCAATCGCCTGCGACTGAAATTTCCCCTGCTTAAACAACTAATGTACCCAAAAAAAATCTAAGGTCATGTCAGGATGGGTACTGACTTGTGACAGTGCGCACTAAGGGCGACTTTGTACCATGATTCGATATCCCACTCAGTCACATTATCCTGACACTGAACTAACCAGTCCTTGCCCAATCCTAGTAATGCTGAGCACCTGGCAAGGAAGCGAAAAGTATCAATGTTGTAAGTCATTGGTTCGACTCGACCGGGAATTGAACTCCCGATCTCCCGTACGGGAGGCCTGCACTCTACCGATTCGGCCACCGTGCCCGGTGGGATGGATGGATGGATGGATGGATTGGTCAGCGCGCCTGCTGCCAATGAGTGAGATGGGTTCAAATCTCAGAAGGTCAAACCCGAAAGGAACGCCAAAAATTGATACTTGGCATCAATAGAATAAGGCAATGACTTGTTTGTTCAGTATCATGATAATGTGACTGAGTAGGATATCGGGTCGCAGTGATAGCGGCCTGGTTTCCCAGTGGGGCAGCACTATAAAGTCGCTATGATTGTGCACTGCTATGAGTCAGTACCCATTCTGATATGACATTTGCAGCAATTTAATGTCATCCCATCGGCTGAAAAAAAAGTGAATATATTGCGCCATTTAAATGTCGTCTGCTTTCGGAGAGTTCAATGAAGACGGGAAGCTGGTTTATTTTTTTAAGGTTTTATGCCCTAGTAACTTAGAGTGCGCATTCATGACGACGCCGCAATGCTTCCACACTGACACAGAGCTAACCAGTCCCTTAGCCTATCCTAGTGACGTCAAGCACCAGCGAGCAATCAATGTTCCCTCCGCCTGGCATCGAACCTGGTTTTATGATAGTGGATGTCAGTCAATCACTCCTCCTTTATTTCCGCATCCAATGTTGGCTTCTCTTGAAATGAGAATTCAGAACCAGAAATGATTTAGTCTTGATCCCCCGGGTCTACTATCACCGAAATGAACAAAAGATGTACTAGCGTCAATTAAAATAGTTGGTTGGTTGCTGGAGGTTTACATCCTGGCAACATTTAAGGTCATATCACGATGGATACGGACTTGTGACAGCGTGCACTCATGGTGACATTACAGTGCTGTCCTACCGGGAGATCAGGCCACCAGCACCATGAGCTGATATCCCACTCAGTCATATTATCCTGACACTGATCCAACGTGTCTTTGCCCTATCCTAATATTACCGGGCGCCTGGCTAGGAGGCGACAAGTATCAATTTTTAAGTTATTGGTTTGACTCGACCAGGCTTTGAACCCGTGTGTTCGAATCCAACATTCTACCCCAATCAATTAGAATAGTGATCTTTCACATATAACAACTGCTTACTGATTCAGTGATTGTTGTGACCGAAATATGAACATCGTGGTGCTGGCCTGTTGCATTGCAAAGCATGTTAATTATGCACAAATACAAGTGCATGTGCACAGAATCATATTAATGTACTACATTCACCTTTAAAGCTGTGGAGCCCAATGAAAGCATCAGCATCAAAAACCCATCTACAAAGGAACGAGCCTGGAAATGATTCTAGTTGAATTCTACTGAGGTACATGATTAATCACTATTAACCTACTTAGTAACTCAATAGGCCCACCTGAGATTACCATGAACACAAGTTCAATCACAAAGGCACACCCTACATCCCACCACCACCCTTTTAATGAGTATGTTACCACTAGAAAGATAATCAGGTATGCCCCACCCCCTACTAATGCTTACCATACTAGTCTAACATAGTTACCTCCCTTTATGTTTCTTTTTTCTGTTATCTTGTTCTTTACCTGTCATTCATGTACTGATGTTTTGCTTATTTCCCTGTAATACACAATATTCACAATGCATGCGAGATCTGATGGCGATGACAAACATTACAGTTGTGGGACCATTGCCACAGCGCATATAAAAGCTATGGAAATTACTAACTTTCAAATGCACGTGTCAGTCAAATTTTGGGATATTTTGAAAATTCCTAAAGTATATTGCTTTTGGGTCATTGGAGCTTCCAAGAAAAATAGAATTTTAATATTTGGACTCTTTTGAAAATTTTAGAAGGGTACCAAACTAATCAGTCACTATTAATACACAATATTCACAATGCATGCGACATCTGACGGCGACGACACTACGCTTGTGGGACCGTTGCCACAGCGCATGCGCATGAATATTGTGTATTGTCTATCTATATTGTTGTAGATTTGTTTATCGTGTAGTGGCAATTGTCATTAGGGCTAGAAGTCCAGTGCATTAGCACTGACAACATGTTATTCAGAGGAATAAAAACACTTGAACAAACATTTTTTTTAATTGAACCCCAGACAAATACCTAGATTTCATCGTACATATCCAAATTAGATGCATTGGTGCACTAACTATACCTTAATTGCTGCATAGAACGAATAATTGTGGAGTCAATTAATTTTGCTTAGACTATCCCTATGTTGGCATGCATGTCAAAATGCTGCCAATTTTGTATGTTTTCATTTTAAATATCTCAACGTTAAATCATCCATAATAAAAGTTACTTCCAACTAAAGTAACGTAAATTATAACAATCAGCTTATCTCTAAAAAAAAAATGTACATGAGAGAAACTCAAGCCCGTCGGATTAATCAACTTTAATGAAGCTTCAATGATGGTTTGATTGATTGATTGGTGGTTTCTTTATGCCGTGTCGGCAGCATAGGCCATATTCACGGCGAGAATTTTTGTTTTTTATTCAACCATCGCCTTTACACACAATGTAAAGACATACAATAAATTATGTGTCAATAGACACTCATGTATTTTAAAAACTCACAATCATATAGTTTCTGGTCAAGCTAAATAAAATTCTAGATGAAAGTATTATTCATTGATGGAATTTGTTTAATAAGGTATATGATTGATTGGTGGTTGCTTTACGCTGGGTTGGCAGCATAGGCCATATTCACAGCGAGATTTCTTCTTCTTTTTTTTAACCATCGCTTTTACATGTAAAAGCATACAATCAATTTTGTGTCAATAGTCTCTGTCCTCTTGTAGTTTTGTAATCTCTCTCCTTTTGTATTGTGTATTCACTGAATAAAATACATTTAGTAAAAAAAAAAGGATGGATTTTCTATTGTGCTAAAAATATAGAAATTGTGAATAAAAAATGTCTAAAATGTCTAAAAAAAATAAATGTTTAAAATATAATATCTGATCAAATGTCATCTTTAGAAACTTGGGAATGCTGGAGAAATTCTCCATTTGATGTAGCTTTAAATAAAGCGTTTCCCCTATGTGGATAATAGGCGGTGGTTAGACTAAAGGGGCTTTAATCTCGAGGGAGCAATACAATACCACAAGAATATTACTTGGGGGGGGGGGGCAATAAGTGTAGGGGGACATTATATACCGTGACACCAGTAAGCTACACACCAAAGCACCAGCAAGCCGGTGAGTTCTCCGCTCTCACTTCAGCGCTGAACATCTAGCTCCCTCCCAGAATTACACAAACATAGCTCTTTGTTTGCTTTCTTTTGTGACGTCATATTTATGCTGCCCATAACAGTTAAGTTTAATTACTTGTTTTCGCTGCTAGAGAGTAATAATAGTCTTGTGGTTCCTTTGTTTTGTCAGTTTCAGTTTTTGTGTAACTATCTACTGCATGCATTCTTTCTTGGTTTGTGTATATCCCCTTGTTTTGTCACTTTCAGTTCTTGTGTAGCTATCTATTGCATGCCTTCTTTCTTGGTTTGTGAATATCCCCTTGTTTTGTCACTTTCAATTCTTGTGTAGCTATCTATTGTGTGCCTTCTTTCTTGGTTTGTGAATACCCCCTTGTTTTGTCATTTTCAGTTCTTGTGTAGCTATCTATTGTGTGCCTTCTTTCTTGGTTTGTGAATACCCCCTTGTTTTGTCATTTTCAGTTCTTGTGTAACTATCTATTGTGTGCCTTCTTTCTTGGTTTGTGAATATCCCCTTGTTTTGTCACTTTCAATTCTTGTGTAGCTATCTATTGTGTGCCTTCTTTCTTGGTTTGTGAATACCCCCTTGTTTTGTCATTTTCAGTTCTTGTGTAGCTATCTACGGCATGGCTTCTTTCTTGATTTGTGAATATCCACTTGTTTTGACACTTTCAGTTATTGTGTAACTATCTATTGTGTGCCTTCTTTCTTGGTTTGTGAATAGCCCCTTGTTTTGACACTTTCAGTTCTTGTGTAGCTACCTACTGCATGCTTTCTTTCTTGGTTTGTGAATACCCCCTTGTTTTGGCACTTTCAGTTCTTGTGTAAGTATCGATTGTGTACCTTCTTTCTTGGTTTGTGAATACCCCCTTGTTTTGACGCTTTCAGTTCTCGTGTAGCTTTCTACTGCATGCCTTCTTTCTTCGTTTGTGAATATCCCCTTGTTTTGACACTTTCAGTTCTTGTGTAACTATCTACTGTGTGCCTTCTTTCTTGTGAATATCCCCTTGTTTTGTCACTTTCAGTTCTTGTGTAACTATCTACTGCGTGCCTTCTTTCTTGGTTTCTGAATATCCCCTTGTTTTGACACTTTCAGTTCTTGTGTAACTATCTATTGTGTACCTTCTTTCTTGGTTTGTGAATACCCCCTTGTTTTGATACTTTCAGTTCTTGGGTAACTATCTACTGCATGCCTTCTTTCTTGGTTTGTGAACCCCCTTGTTTCGTCACTTTCAGTTCTTGTGTAGCTATCTGCTATAACTTACAAGCATTCTTTCTTGGATTGTGAATATTTTCCTATATTTCCCTACCCTCTGTAAGTCTGTTAGTTCTGCAATTGGTTACTTGTTTGGTTACCTATAGTTACATTCCCTGACTGACTTCACCTTGTTGTATTAGTTAATGGTCATTAGTTTTATTGGTTTTAAAATTTAAAGTTTACTTCCTGGGAATGTATTTTCTAGCATGTATACCCAAAACTCCCCATTCCTGTGCTAGAAGAGGTTATGGGATTAATCCCCGGCCGAGTCAAAAGCCAGAGACTTACACAACTGATCCATGTCGCGACATAACCTCGTGCTCGGCCCTACTAGAATAGATAAAGAAATGTTGGTAAAAGAAAATACTTGGTGAGTTCTTAAATGTTGTTCTTTATGCCCTGAGAGATGAGCCAGTTGCTAAGCCGGCTAAATTCGATAAATAAAATTGATTATCAGCTCAGAATACGTGAATGTGATCTAACCAAATGACAATCTGTATACAGATAGCATATCAGTTGGAGGTACTGATTGTGACTAATTATATGCTATTCAATTTAAATGTAGTCTTAAATTAAATTTGCTCTTCTGATCGGTGACGTGTTAGTGACACGTCATCGAGGCAGTAGTATAGGACTTGAAGGTCATTGGTGCTGCACCTGAAGGGCATCAGAAGGGCACCGGAAATAGACCATTCATCGCTGGCAGTTTGGCCCTCCCCTCCACCCTCCAGACGGCCAATAGGTAATCATCAATGGACTGCTATTGGATCCTTTGGATCCGTAGCGCTGGGAATTTCCTAACTGCCTTCATTGTGGGATTCGCCCAGGGATCAGATGTGTGTGGGTTAGGGGTAGAGTTGGGGGGGGGGGGTGTTGGCGGGGAGGGGGGTTAATGGAGATTATGATTTTTTTTATTATTAAAATATATGATGTACTTATTTTATATTAATACAAAATAAGCCTGAAATGAAGTCTGTACATAAAAGGAAAGTTTGTTTTATTTAACGATGCCTTTGGAGCGCATTGATTTTTATCATCGGTTATTGGACATCAAGCATATGGCCATTCTGACATATTTCTTTGGAGGAAACCCACTACTGTTTCCAATAAGCAGCATGGGGTCTTTTATGTGCACTTTCCCACAGACAGGACAGCACATACCACAGCCTTTGATAAACCAGTTGTGGACCACTGGTTGGAAAGGAAAATAGCCCCAACTGCAAATGTGTTCACTGAGTAGGATCGATAGGATGACCGACACCCTCACAGGTGGACACTCTACCGCCTGAGCTACGTCCTGCTCCCCTAAGTTAGCTTATACTAGTTATAGTTTGGTATATTCATGAGGAACCCCCCCGCCCCCTTCCATGATGACATAGATACGGGCCCCACGTGACCACGTGTTTCCTCAGGGTGATACATCTGAACGCTGCCTTGCTATCATAAGACGCAGGAGGGGAGGGTGTGGGAGAGGGGCGTGGGGAGGGGGGAGGTGGGTGTAGGGGTGTGCGAGAGGGTTGGCGCGTAATCTGGATGTCAATCCCGGTCAAGTCAGGTGACGTGCGATAAGGTCGGCTGGCGAAGGCCAAGACAAAAATCGAGAACCTACCTGTTTCTCAGTCATTTCTTTTTAGTGCTGCCTAATCCATTTTATAATATTGTAGTAGTCTGCACTGACCTCGCATGCAAGGAGCCGCATAGTCAGGTCGGCGTGGGTAGTGTGGTACTGGTAACATCAGGGAGCCTAGGTGGTGTAATGCTTAGTACAATGGCCCGGAATGCAAAGATATGTGGGTTCGAGTCCCGCTCTAGGCGCAATATTTCCCATTGTTATCACCCCCCAACGACAATATCAATTTAGAAAGAAATTTAAACAAATTAAAACAAGTGCTGCGACATCGAATTCCATTGGCTTTTCTGATTGTTTTGTTGGGCTTGACATCCGTTTTTCAGTTATTACCCTTTCTTTGTAATGAATTTATTTATCCTGCTCATAATGGATAATTGTGTCAACACTTTTCTTCACCACTGGGCATCATTAGTCTAATTTGATTTAAATCTTTTGAATTGTGTTTTAGTAATAATCTTAGTTTTCTTGTTTCTTGTTTATGGGTTATAACTATTTGTCGATTGCAAACAGTCCAAAAATGCCACTTTTACCATATTTTGTACTAATCCATTTTTGTGTGCATTTCTATTGTAACTTGCTAATTTCATTAGGTGCTAGTGAGGCTGTAAGGTCTAAACATGTAGTTAAGCAAAATACATCAGAATTTTCTGTGGCCAAATACAATTTTTTGTAAATACCACCGGCCCACAAAATGTGTTAAAATCGCCCCCCCCTCACCCTACCCTCCCCCCCCCCCCTCCCGCAAAGAAAAACAAAAAAAAAACTAACCAGAATGTGGGGGGGAGGGGTTCAGAGTAGGGGGGGGTTCAGAGTAGGACCTGACTGAAGTGGTAAGCCGAAGTGGGAAGAACAAAGGCCTCGCTTCCTATGCAAAAGGTCGTGGGATCAATCCCCGGCCGAGTCAAACAAATCAAAGACTTACTAATTGAGTCCTGGTCGCTGCATTGCCTGATACCCAGCATTACCAGGATAGAGGAGAGGACCGGGTTGGCTCAGTATCAGGATAATATGTCTGACTGGGATATTAAGTGATAGGTCTCCCGATGGAGCAGCACTATAAAGGTCGTGATCCGCGCGCGCGCACTGTAACAAGTCGGTACGGTTACTGTAATGACCTTGGATGTTGCTAGGGCGTAAAACCTCAATAAATGAAACCAAACCTTAGATCTCAATCTCCATTTGGTCACCCGAAGGCCATTCATACAGGACGATGACGATTCGGACGCGGTGGCCGAATTGGTAGAGCGCAGGCCTCCCGTACGGAAGGTCGGGAGTTCGGTTCCCGGTCGAGTCAAACCAATGACTTACAAACAAAATTGATACTTGTCGCTTCGTGGCGTGGTGCTCGGCATTAACAGGGTAGGGTAAGGACTGGTGAGCTCAGTGTCCGGATAATGTGAGTGAGTGGGATATCGCGTCATTGTGCTGGTGGCCTGATTTCCTAGTGGGGCAGCATTATAAAGTCACCAACAGTGTGCACTGTCACAAGTTGGTACCTCTCCTGATATGACCTTAGATGTTGTTAGGACGTAAACCAACAACAAACAAACAAAACATCATACAGGACGAGAATGTCACGCACAGTGATTGCGTTGGTTTGTTTTTCTGTGTTTGGGTGTGTGCTTTGTTTGTGTGTGTGCTTTGTTTGTGTGTGTGCTGTGTTTGTGTGTGTGCTTTGCTTGTGAGTGTGCTTTGTTTGTGTGTGTGCTTTGTTTGTGTGTGTGATGTGTGTGTGCTGTGTGTGTGCTGTGTTTGTGTGTGTGTTGCGCTTGTGTGTTGTGTTTGTGTGTGCTGTGTTTGTGGGTGTGTTGTCTTTGTGTGTGTGCTGTGTTTGTGTGTGTGCTGTGTTTGTGTGTGTGTTGTGTGTGCTGTGTTTGTGTGTGCTGTGTTTGTGTGTGTGATGTGTGTGCTGTGTTTGTGTGTGTGCTGTGTGTGTGCTGTGTGTGTGTGCTGTGTGTGCTGTGTTTGTGTGTGTGCTGTGTGTGTTGTGTGTGTGCTGTGTTTGTGTGGGTGCTGTGTTTGTGTGTGTTGTCTTTGTGTGTATGCTGTGTGTGTGCTGTGTTTGTGTGTGCTGTGTTTGTGTGTGATGTGTTTGTGTGTGATGTGTTTGTGTGTGTGCTGTGTGTGTGTGTGTGTGCTGTGTTTGTGTGTGTGTAGAAACGAGACGACACTGAATCTCGGTGGATATTGCACGAGTTACCAGACGGGATTGCGCCGTTATTATTAAACCGAATATATTGAAATAACGACGGCCATCTTCCAAACGGAATGCAATCGGTACGAGCGCAGACTTCCCATGCGGAAGGTCGGAAGTTTGAATCCCAACTGAATCAAACCAATAACTTTTTTTAAATGATACTTGTCGCTACCTAGCCTGGTGTTCGGCATTACTAGTACCGTGGGGGTGATGAAACTGGGAAATAGTGTGCTTAGAGCGGGAATCGAACCCACATCTCTTACATTCCGGGCCAGTGTGCTAACCTTTACACCACCTAGGCTCCATGATGTCACCACCCTACCCACGCCTACCGGTCTATGCAGCTCCTTGCCTCAGAGGTCTGTACAGACTACTACACTAGGATAGGGCAAGGACTGGCCAGCGCGTCTAGTCAGAAACTGTGAACAAACTACTAGTAATACTAGTAGCTGGTTGGTTGGTTGTTGGAGTTTTGCGTCCTGGCAACATCTAAGGTCATATCAGGATGGGTACCAATTTGTGACAGTGCACACTCATGGTGACTTTGTAGTGCAGTCCCACTGGGAGATCAAGCAACCAGCACCATGACCTGATATCCCATTCAGTCACATTGCGCTGACACTGAGTCAACCAGTCATTGCCCTATCCCAATAATGACGAGAGCCTGGCTAGAAAGCGACAAGTATAATTTTTTAAGTCACGGGTTCGAACCCTGGTCGAGTCAAACTAATGAGTTTGAATCCCACGGTCTACCAAGACGAGAGATGGACGCTGAACACATTCGGCCATCTTGTCTGGTTCGCTACTTGTAGTACTAGCAGTAGCAATAACACATACAGCATAATGCAGGACATAGAGTAGCCCAGGTCCCAGGCGACAGGACCTCTGAGGGCCGACAGAGAGAATTGTCTGCCTCCCTCATAATTATCCTCCTTTCCCAGGGATGCTAAATTACCTTCATGGACAAAACTGGGTGTCAGTAGGGAGCAGCTCATTGCAGTTCTCGTCATTGGAGGCTGGTGATAGATGGCGCAGCGAGAGCTCACCGACATTGGTTGGTTGGTTGTTGGAGTTTTACATCCTGGCAACATAAGGTCCTATCAGAATGGGTACCAACTTGTGACAGTGCGAACCCATGGCAACTTTATAGTGCTGCCCCACTGGGAAATCAGGCCACCTGCATCATGACCCGATATCCCACTCAGTCACATTATCCTGACACTGAGCTAACCAGCCCTTTCCCTATCATATTAACGTTGAGCACCTGACTAGGAAGCGACAAGTATCAATTTTGTAAGTCCTTGGTTTGACTCGACCGGGAGCCAAACTCCCGATCTCCCGCACGCGAGGCCCGTGCTCTACCGATTTGGCCACCGCGCCCGACTACTGATATCGGCATGATGCTCCCAGGTCTAAATACAGCTTCACAGACCCTTATCCCAAATCCTTGGGGCGAGTTCTATTTGGGAATTCAGAATTTGTCAGATTTCAGAATAAAGGCATTTACGGCAGTTAAAACATATGAATATTCAAAGTAAATACGATAATTACATGTAAAGACTACATATACTGTTCCAGTTCATCTATAGCAAAATAGCAAAATAGCGAATGGTAGACAGGAAGTGTGAACACTTATTTGTCTCTCATTTTTGCTTGAGTGCAAGTAAATAAGCAACACAAGGAATAATTAGTAGCATGTGGTGAATAAGGGGTCAAATTTCCCTGGATCATCAGCCCATGCCTTTTCTAATCTGTTCTTGAATGAATTTATTGACTCGGCATCAATAACATCTATAGAGTAATATGCCGATAAATGAAATAATGGGCTAATTATAGACCAGATATACTATTGTATTTATAACAGTTTGTGTAAATTATAATATCACTGGGGGGGGGGGGGACTTTGGTTTTCAGAACTTTTCGGATTTTAGAATTTCGGATAAGGGAATGTGGACCTGCACCACCCAACTATTGTGGAACCTAACTTGGCAACGACTCGAATTCTTTTATCTTTTTGCCAGTATCAATTCCGCTTTTGTTTTTGATGTATAGCTATTTTTGAGTGGTGTATTTGGATTTGAATTTTGTTGCTGTTAAATATTTTCTTCATCAAAACATTTTATTCGGCAGCATTGAAGCGCTGGGTTATTTATTGAATAAATGGTGACATTTATATATTTTTGTTGTTGATAACAAAAATAGTTTATTCGTCAGAACATACTTTTTTTCAGTACCCAGTCACTGGTCTTCTGACCATTATACATTTGGCTCACTGTACATTATTTTGTATATAGGTAGCTCTGCTCTGAATAGGGTGATGACATCAAGGAGTTTATGTGGCGTAATGGTTAGTACACAAGGCCGGCATGGCAAGGGGTGGTGGTTCGAAATCTGCTCTAGGTGCAATATTTCCCATTTTCATTTCCCCCACAACAATACCATACCACCCACTTTACACGCCATACCACCCACTTTACACCCATACCACCCATTTTACACCCCATACCACCCACTTTACACACCATACCACCCACTTTACACACCATACCACCCACATTACACATCATACCACCCACTTTACATGCCATGCCACCAACTTTACATGCCATACCACCCACTTTACATGCCATACCACCCACTTTACACACCATACCACCCACTTTACACCCCATACCACCCACTTTACACACCATACCACCCACTGTACATGCAATCTCACCCACTTTACACACCATACCACCCACTTTACACACCATACCACCCACTTTATACACCATACCACCCACTTTACACCCCATAGCACCCACTTTACACCCCATACCACCCACTTTACACACCATACCACCCACTTTACACACCATACCACCCACTTTACACACTATACCACCCACATTACACACCATACCACCCACTTTACATGCCATGCCACCAACTTTACACCCCACACCACCCACTTTACACCCCATACCACCCACTTTACACACCATACCACCCACTTTACATGCCATCTCACCCCCATTACACACCATACCACCCACTTTACACCCCATACCACCCACTTTACACCCCATACCACCCACTTTACACCCCATACCACCCACTTTACACACCATACCACCCAATTTACACCCCAAACCACCAACTTTACACGCAATACCACCCACTTTACATGCCATACCACCCACCTTACACCCCATTTCACCCACTTTACACCCCATATCACCCACTTTACACACCATATCACCCACTTTACATGGCATACCACCCACTTTACACACCATACCACCCACTTTACACCCCATACCACCCACTTTACACACCCTACCACCCACTTTACACACCATACCACCCACTTTACACACCATACCCCCACTTTACACACCATACCACCCACTTTACACACCATACCACCAACTTTACACACCATACCACCCACATTATACACCATACCACCCACTTTACAAACCAGATTGACATTAGATGTTGCTAGGATGTAAGACAACAACAAACAAACAGACTAGATGACATCGCCCACTTTATATACCAAACCACACGTCCACCACTCAGCATTCGATTCAAGAACCCCCCATCTCCACCCCTAAACCACCTCCTCTCCACCTCCCCCCCCCCCCCGTCACTCACTTTACCCACTCGAGCACTCACCCCACACCCACAAGCTGTCACCAGCCCGCCAGTGCACTGCTAATGGATACTGCAACAACTCACCGCAGAGGTTGCCTGAGTGGCCTAGCGTCTTTCCCTACTACAGTATCACCCCGTTAAACAAAGCTCGGTTAATCCAAACTTTTTTCGGAGGCCCGGCAAAATACTACCATTTATCCTATAACAAAGTTGGTTAAACCAAAGTCGGTTAATCCAAATTATAGATTTATCCAAACAAAATTGTCGAGCTCCAGGCCACTTTCGGTACAGTTAAACCAAACTTTCATGTAGTTATAAGGTCATCTGAGACCCCACCGATTTTCTTATATGATAAATGGGAGTATTTTGCCAGACTGCCGAAAATCGTTTGGATTAACCGATCGTTTGGTTTAACCGAGCTTGGTTTAACGGGGTGATACTGTGCATGCATAAAAAACAATAATCAAAGTGTCCAGATACATTGTATATTACATTCATAATGCACCCACATTTTTTACAAAGCCAAGTCAAAGCCAAAACTCGGTTAAACCAATGATCGGTTAATCCAAACAAATTTCTAGGGTCCCTTCAAGTTTGCTTTAACGGGGTTATACTGTAGTACTACTACAATCCGATAGTGCCGTTAATGGCGACTTTAGTGCAAATCACAACATTCCCTCCACCCCTTTCTTTTGTTGGCCACTTAGCATGGAAGGCTTTATGAAAGAGGGACGCCCGGATAATGGTTAGTTCTTTTTGGAGTTTTACGTCCTGGCAACATCTAAGGTCATATCAGGACGGGTACCTACTTGTTTGGTTGGTTGTTTGAGCTTTATGTACTAGCAACATATAAGGTCATATCAGGATGGATACCAACTTGTGACAGTGCACACTCATGGCAACTTTGTAGTGCTGCCATATTGGTAGACCAGGCCACCAGTACCAGGACATGATATCCCACCCAGTCACATTATCCTGACACTGAGCCAATCCATCCTTTCCCGATCCTAATCATGCTGAGGGCCTGGCTAGGAGGCGACACGTATCAATTTTTAAGTCATTGCTTTGACTTGACCAGGGTTCAAACCCGTGGGGTAGAATCCCACGATCTACCAATACGGGAGATGGACGCTCCACACATTTGGCCATCCCGACTAGTTCCTGTATAATGGGGGATGAAGGAATGCGTCGATGACACACTGCCTCGCTTAACCCATTAATGGGCCGTCCACCATTAAAACATGCCGGCTGACAATTGTCATGCTGGGAACAGCATCTACCCAGGGTAGTTCACACAGCAGGTATGGGAATGTCATTCAACACTCAAGCTTCTGGTGATATACTGAAAGGAGGACAGGTTTGGGGAATATGCTGGCGAATGCTCCCCCATAAGCTTGTGTCAATATAATTAAAGTAGCGAAAGTAGGCGAGAATGCTGGTGCAAGCTGCCCAAAAATTGCACAGCAATAGAATGAAATGTACAAGATTTAGAGAGCATGCTGTTGTGTGCTGCCTGTAAGCTTCTGTCAATACAATGAAATGTACAAGCCTTGGATAGCATGCTGTTGTGTGCTGCCTGTAAGCTTCTGTCAATAGAATGAAATGTACAAGCCTTGGATAGCATACTGCCTGTAAGCTTAAATCGTCAATACAATGGAAGGTACAAGGCTTGGAGTGCATGCCGGAAAATCTTGTGCCTAGAGCAGGGTTCAAACCCACACTTCTTGCCATTCCGAGGCCAGCATGCCAATCATTGCATTAGGGAGGTTCCCTGCTGCAATCACCCTATCCATGCCTACCTGCCTAGGTAACTCCTTGCCTGCGAAATCAGTGCAGACTACTACAATGGTATCGGACAGAGACAGGTTTTTCTCAATATTAAGATAATGTGACTGAGTGGGATATCAGTTCATGGTGCCACTAGCTCTGTATTTCATTGAGGCAACACTATTATGTTGCCTTGAGTGCTATACTGTCGCAAGTCCCGTCCTGATATTGCCTTAGATGTCGCTAGGACTTAAAAGCTCAATGAATGAATAAATGCTTAATGGCATATCAGCACACTAAGGGCTATACAATGCCATCAAAAATGTCTTAAAGCCGATTAAACAGTCCAATGTGCTTTAAAAACGATAAAACTAAGGCAGTACTAACAGTGTCAAACAAACATTTCATACTTGCTACATTAAAATACTGCGCTCGAACATTTGCAAAGTCAATGCATTCAATCAAAATTTGTTTCACAGTCAGAGGCATTAAAAGCTCAACACACAACTAACGAAACAGGACACTTGCTGTGTGAGAACAACATCGGTCTGGATGCAGTGTTGTCCTTTGTAGATAGATACTACTTACAGTGCACAGTTAATACATCAACCCAGGCCAATTGGTCCCATTTACTCTAACATGCCGCTCCATCTAGCGGCCATTGTGAACAGCACTGCTACGTCTGACCCCTGCTACTTTCCACTTTCACTAGTTCTAACTGTACTAGTCCAACACGCCACCATAAGTAATACCCCAGTTACACTACTGCTTGCGGCCACTTGCCACCTATTTGTGACCACAAAGAAGGATTGCTCGCATAGTGGTCGTCAGTGGGCACTGACCTCCTTGCGACCATTTTGGTCACAATGAGGTTGCAGCAACTGCACTAAAAACCTCTTTGCAAACAAAATGGTCACCCGGAGATCAGCAGCGACCATTGCTTTGGTCATAAGGAGGTCACTGGTGACTTTGGGTTCTTTGGTCCAAAGTGGTCACAAAGTGGTCGCAAGCCATAGTGTCACCAGGGCTTAAGCAATCAGGTCTTAGCCACTAACATTTCTACTCATCCTACTCAGTGTCATGATGCTTTTATACTGGCATAGATGCACATGTGATGACTTCTGCTGGTCCTTGAGGAAGGACTGAAGCTGGTACCCAGGGTGTTTACATGCGCAACTTGGGATTCAATCAAATCAATCAATAGGATACAGCTATAATAGGCCTTGGACCTGTTAGCCGCTCTTAGTTAATAGAAATGGAGACAGTTCTTCAGATGTGGTCGATCGTAGCAACTGTCACTGGCTCCAAGATATATGTAATGCTTGACCAGTATGCATCCAGTCGGGACTTGAAACAGTTCACCGACTCTGCTGCTACGACACTCTCCGGCAGGTCATTCCACAGGTCAACCACCCTAAAGCCGAAAAAGTTGTGTCGCAGGTCCAGTCTGGAGTACCACTTCCTCAGCTTCAGGGAGTGCCCTCTGGTCCTGGTGTTGGAGTCTCTGATAAGGGGGCCACCTGTCTTGTAGATACCATGGAGATATTTGAATACTTCAATCGCCCCCCTAGCCTTCTTCTTCCCTACAAGCTCCACATTTGGAACATATTATCACGTGCTTCCTGATGATCAAGCGTGGTTGGGTTCATGTTATGTTTTTGTTTCTAAAGTAAATTGGAGTCAAATTGTCTTAGTAACTATTGTAGATTTGATGAAACAGGATTTACTCTATGTTTACTAGCTCCGGTGTGGCGTACTCAGACGTGTCCCGTGCTCAGCCGTGGACAGTTGCTTCTGTGCATCCGCGGATTTCACATAAACTCGGGTCACCCGAGCCACTTATTGGCGCATGCGCACATCCTACAAACTTGGGTCGAATAATCGAATACGCTTCTCCGCGCTCGGATGGACAATTTTTTCTTTTTTTTAAAATAACCGATAAAACTACAGCAAAATAGGATTTAAAGTATTTTATGATGGTCTAGTTTAGCTATATTTCCATTTCATTAATCTAAGTTATTCTTTTTTTGCACATGGCACATGTATTTGTCGACTCCACTCGCCGTGTTCTATTTGAAATTCTGACGACTCGGATGACCCGAGTCGCCCGGGTCGTGTTAATCGATTACGGCCATGCTTATTAGATTCTGACGCATGCGCAGAAGCAATGGATACGGCTGAGCATGGGACACGTCTGAGCACGCCACACCGCCATTCCAAGACACATCAACTACAGAGCGCTGACTCCAGTCACCCACACTCTGTCCTAATTAGTAACCATGGTAACCCTCTACCCACCGGGGGGTCAACTGCTAACCAGCCAGTGCACCAGATAGAGCCGCTATCCACTTTGTATACGACAAGTGCATCCGACCCATGTGTTTGGCATGTACACTGCATCAGGTTTCTAGATTGATGCAGTGTGCTTCCACGCAATGGTAGCAGACCCAGGTGCCTGATTAGTTAATGGCACACTGGGTCCCAGCGTCGGTATCTCGGAAGACTCGCAGTGAATAGTAGGTGCTGAATCGGTGCAGCAAAAGCAGAATGTTTTTATCGAGAAAATAAATACACAGTGTTTTCACTGTCTAGGTTTCAACACTGTGGAATGATTGTATTATGGGGGTGATGAAAATGAGAAATATTGTGCCTAGAGCAGGATTCGAACCCACATTTTGTACCATTCCGGGGCTTGAGTGATACCCATTGGCTCAATGATGCAATCATCGTATTCACGCCCACCTGTCTATGTGTCTCCTTGCCTGAAAGGTCAGTACAGACTACTATACTCGCCCCCCCCCCCTAGATTGGTGTGTAGCGTGTTTAAATTTCTTTTTAATTATTACTAGTAATATTATTATTATATTCATTGATTAAGCAATGGAGATTTCAGTCAGGGACAACTGTTCTTCCTCCTTCAATTGATCCTTGTTGCCCTATCCTAGTAATGCCAAGTGCAAGGCTAGACAGCGACAAGTCTAAATTGCTAAGTCATTGGGTTAACTCGGCCAGATTTTAAACCCTCACAGGTTCAACTCTTATGACCTGCCTCATGAGAAGTGGGCGCTCAACTCATTCGACCATTCCATCTGGTTAATAAGATAGGGTAAGAGATAGTTTGTTTATTATCGAGATAATGTGATTGAGTGGGATATCGGGCCATGGTGGTGACGGCTCGAGTTAAAAGTGGGGCAGCACTATAAAGCCACCATGAGTGCGCACTGTCATAAGTATGTACCCGTCTTCATGTGACCTTAGATATCAGCACAATAATCAATATATTGTCTAGTAGTAATTATATACGTAGCCGCAATTATATACAAAGCAGCAAGTATATACATAGCAACTATTATATACATAGTAGCAATTATATCTAGTAGCAATTACATATATAGTAGCAATTATATAGCAGCAATTATATATAGTAGTAATCATACATAGTAGCAATTATATATAGAAGTAATTATATAGTAGTAGTAATATATAGTAGCAATTATATATACATGTAGTAGCAATTATATATATAGCAGCAATGATATTTAGTAGCAAGTATATATATAGTAGTTATTTTACATAGTAGGAATTATATATAAGCAAACACATAGTGGCAATTAAATAGCAGAAATTATATACGGTAGTAATTAGATATAGTATCAATTATACATATATAACAGCAATTACATATATATCAGCAAGTATATATAGTAGCAATTATATTTAATAGCAATTATATATATAGCAGCAATTATGTATATAGCAGCAACTATATATAGTAGCAAATATATATATAACAGCAAATATTTATATAGTAGCAATTATTTATAATACTAGCAATTATGTCCTCTATAATCTATTATGGGAATATAAAGAAGGACGCTACCATCTTCAGTTGTATTTCTATCGTTAAACTGCGAAGCACAGCTAGTGTATGACATCACTTATATATATATAGCAACAATTATATAGCAGCAATTATACAGCAGTAAGTATATATGTTACAGTAAGATTGTGTAATCAGGGATTTCGCGAAATCCCTAAAACTTTCAGGGATTTCACGAAATCACTGTTTCACTTAGGGATTTCATGAAATCCCTAAAATGTCTAGGGATTTCGCGTAATCACTGAAATGATGCTCCAGTTATTTTGCAAAATCTCTGAATGTGGTTTACCACACCTTGAGCACCATGTCATCCACACTAGGAATCAAACAAAACAGGCGGCAGTATGTGTAGGCACTAATTTATGTGCAGATTATTTTAATAATGCATGATATTTTGCAATGAACTTTATTCATCACTTATTATGCACATTATGTACACTATAAATGATTATCATTATAAGATAACAATGTATTGGAAAGCACTATTGTACAAATTCTACATCTAAATGATAATACTAAGCTGTATCTGTAAGTATTAATTTATGTGCAGCTCATAATTGTCGCACATTATTTAATTATGGATAAAAAATCATGTTCATACTACAATAAAATAAATAAGTTGCATTATTTAATAAATCTATCAACAGGAGCAATATTATATTGAACCCATTACAATATATGGTGAATGTGGCTGCAGGAGTGGGTCGGTGTCAGAACTGACAGCCGGAGCAGATGGCAGAGGATGTTGGGGGGAACGATGGGGTTGTAGAGACAGCAAGGCAACAGGTGACAGTATCAATATCAATGGTTAAGAGCGTATTGGGTGTCTGTGTAGGTCACTAGTTGGCAAGCTTCCAGTCAACAGCACACCGCTTCCTCCATTATTCAGTGTTTCTGGCAAGGCTGCTGGTCATTCTCCTGAAAGCCCTGCAATGTTTTGTTGGACATCCTTTAAAGTGTAATTGTCTTCTCAACCTCTATGAAGTATACCGTCTTCCATCATTGTGAACATACTCTGACCACATGATGCCAAGTGTATCCATGGTGGCCAACTGCTTCTGGTGTTCACAGACAGGATTGCTCCCAACTGCATGGGATGGTCAGATCCTGACATATGTATCGAAAAAGATGCACAAATACTCAAACCAAGTACTTGTCCCAAGGCTAACTTTGGCCTTACGGTCGGTCACCAACAATCAGGAAAGTGCTAGGCATAGACGATTGTCTGCCTCTCTTGGTTCAGCCTGTCGATCCAGTAGTAGCCAATAGTTGGTTGATCATATCCCTGCGATTGAGTTCTGAATTAGGTTGATGATGATTTCCTATATCCATATCATGTGTTGTCAGTATGTCCCTTCATCTCAGCAGGCATTATTTTTGTGGTGGCCAGGTGAATGCATTCAAGTGTTGGAGCAGCTACTGATGTGCCATTGGTCCTGTCGTTGCTGTAGCTGAAGCTGTGTGTTCCTCACATCATGCTTCACAGCTTCCATTTAACACGCTTTCTAATGGCTGGCTACATGGCAAGTTTATGGACAGCAGCCTCGTCTCCAATGCATCTATGTATGCAAGCATACCTTTAGCCACCATGTTTAGGTGATCAATAAAAGACCTTTCAATGTGTGCTAGGGTTGAATCTGTTTCCTCGTATATAATGTAGGTTTGTTTCCAATTTAGTGTGTTGTTGGAGTGTTCACAACGACTGAACATGGGCAACCTCTGGTTTTTGTCGGTGGAGTTTGGACATTCTCACTCGTATTTGGTGTCTGCTCCTTTTGTTGCTTCTTTTAAGCATTTAGTATGTTGGTGGTTTGAATCCAACAACAAAAACTGTAAAATGGCCTCACCTCACTGATTTGTGTCCAGACAGCTAGTCACCATTTGAACCTGGGAGGTAGTTGTCACATCAAAGGCTGGAGGAGTAAAGTATCGCTAGCTGCTGGCAGTAGATACAGGTCTGGGTTTGAAGTGGTATTAATGTAGAAGAATAATGCTAGGTGACACCGTCCTGATATGACCTTAGATGTTGCTAGGACGTAAAACAACAACAAACAAACAACAAACCATCATGGCATATTGGCCTGCTGACAGAGTTTTTTCTTTCTGATTTTGTTGCTTCTTTTAGGTATTTCAGTAGGTTGGGGCTTTGAATCAAACAACAAATACTGTAGAATTTCCTGACCTCATGTGTTCATGTCCGGGTGGCATTTGACTGTTTGAACCCGGGAGGCAGTTGTGACATAAGAGGCTGGTGGAGTAAAATAGTGCTAAGTGGCATAAGTAGTCGCAGGTCTGGGTTCAAACATGATGAGCGCCTGTATTAATGTATAGGAATAATGCTAGATGATGCCATCAGTGTCAGTTCATAATGAGTGTATGGTACTCCGATTGACTCATTGCCATGTTGAGAATTACCCATATTAATAATGACATGTACATTTATCAAATAAATATTTTGCATCATTTAACAAATCTGTCAACACTAGCAGTTACATTGAATAGATTACAATATATGCTGAATTTGGCAGTGCAATGGAAGTGGAGATCGATTGCACACTCAGTGGGTGCATTTTGGTCAGCAACCGGTTCAGCGACCATAAAACAGTTGTGACTGCTCGATGACTGATTGGTGATCATGACACCTGATTTCCACAGTCACATTCACCCTAATACTTACCCAAAGTCACACCCTCACACTCATCCTAGCGCCTACCCTGACTCACACCCTCACACTCACCCTAACTTCCACCCTCACACTCACCCGAATACCCACCCTGATTCCCATCATCACACTCACCCTAACTCCCACACTTACCCTAACTCCCACCCTCATACTCATCCTAACAGTCAAACTAACAGTCAATGATCAGTCACTGACTAGTTGGTGACCAATCGCCAACCAAGGTTTTCCCCCCCCTTTTTTTGCCTTGGTCCCAAGGACATCGGCTTTTAGTCACAAAGTGGTCGCAAAATAGCTGCCAGCCATAGTGTGATTGAGAACTCACTGGCTACTACAACAACTGTTCAAATATAGATCAAAACGAGTAAGAACTTTTGGTTAAGCTTAAATTATTCATCACAATACCATGTAATTGCAATTATAAAATAATTACAGAAAGTATGTAAAGAAAGAAACTACAGAAAGAATCATTATCAAATGAATCACTGCTATTTTACAATCTCCGTGAAATGTGACCAGTAAAGTTGTGTAAACTGACACTGCTCTTTTCAGTGAATACGCAAAATGCCTAGAGATTTTAGGTATTTCATGAAATTCTTAAGTGAAACAGGGATTTCGTGAAAATTTCAGGGATTTCATGAAATCCCTAATTACACAATCTTACTGTAACATATATTAGCCTGTTTCAAAAGGTGATAACTCTTCCTTTTTTTGTGTCCATGTAATGATTGACACAAAATAGCACAGAAATGGTTACACTGAAAACATAAGGACATTTGCTTCAAATCAATATGTATTCTATTGGGATTATGAAACACCATAAATCAGTTTATCCTGAGCAAATGCATAAGCAGATAGTATGTTGATCGTTACAATGGACAACGTTTTGTCCCAAATTACTTAGCACCTTTTGAGACAGCCTCATATATATATAAACACTGCATAGATGTTAGACATGGGTATGACTCTAATATCATGCTCACGTACTGATGAGGAGTGAAAGAATCATCAATCAACTTTAATGATGATGTAATGCACCCCGGACCTAGTCAGGTTTATTTATATATTCAGTATTGAAGAGGCAGCGCTGAGTAGAACGCAACTCACTGGGATAAGCAGTATGCACATATTAAATGCAAAAATCAAAGCTCATTAGCATAGATACTTTATAGATAATCCTCCTACATACATGCATCGTCACCTATTTCAGATAACAGAATATCGAGGTGCAGAATGCGTTGTCTGTATCATTGCAAAAATATGTCTGTAATGTGGTAATGAAAATGGGATATATTGCCCCCAGAGCAGGATTTTAACCCACACTTCTTGCCATTCCAGACCTGGCATGCTAACCATTACACTACCTAAGCTCCCAGATGCAATCGCCCTATCCATGCCTATCAATCTATGTGGGTCATTGCCTGATAGGTTAGTACAGACTACTACAATGATATGTTATATGAGTCAGTTGTTGTGGGTTTAATTAAGAAACACATTAGACCCAAGTGGCCTGATCACATTATAGGAATACTTTGAGGTGTTGGTGGGTGAGAATGTATGTGTTTTTCAGTTAGTGACTGGTTACACAGTGGAAGAATCACACTGTTCATTGCAGTAGGGGAGAGTGCCAGTTAGGTGCCGGTTGATGCGTGAGTTAAACACGTCAATGGTGAGTGGTGGAGTGTGATCGGCTGATGGTGACTGCGACTGGGTGTTGGTTAAGTGAGTAGGGTAATAGCAGAATGGGTTGTGGCACGATCGGTTGTGGCAGGGTGGGCTCTGGAAGGGTGGGTTGTGGCAGAGTGGGCTGTCGCAGGGTGGTTTGTGGCAGGGTGGGCTGTGGCAGGGTGGATTGTGGCAGGGTGGCCTGTGGCAGGGTGTGTTGTGGCAGGGTGGGATGTGGCAGGGTAAGCTATGGCAGGGTGGGTTGTGGCAGGGTGGGTTGTGGCAGCGTGGGATGTGGCAGGGTGGGCTGTGGCAGGGTAAGCTATCGCCGGGTGTGCTGTGGAAGGGTAGGTTGTGGCAGGGTGGGTTGTGGCAGGGTAAGCTGTGGCAGGGTGGGTTGTGGCAGTGTGTGCTGTGGCAGGGTAAGCTATGACAGGGTGGGTTGTGGCAGGGTGGGTTGTGGCAGGGTGGGTTGTGGCAGGGTAAGCTATGGAAGGGTGGGTTGTGGCAGGGTGGGTTGTGGCAGGGTAAGCTATGGCAGGGTGGGCTGTGGAAGGGTGGGCTGTGCCAGGGTGGGTTCTGGCAGGGTAAGCTGTGGCAGGGTGGGCTGTGGCAGGGTAAGCTATGGCAGGGTGGGATGTGGAAGGGTGGGTTGTGGCAGGGTCGGCTGTGGCAGGGTGGGCTGTGGCAGGGTAAGCTATGGCAGGGTGTGCTCACAATTTCGAATTTCACTTACCAATAAGAGCAAACTTAAACAGAGACAGGTGAGCCTCGTGAGCACATTAACGTGTATTTAGATGTTGCTAGGACCTAAAATCCCGGTGGAATAAATAGCCTCCGAAGAGCAGCATGGCATCCTCCAGCGGTCAATAGCCAATCATCAATGGCTTACAGACGGATTATTTTGGATCCGGAACAATGAAAGTTTTAAAGTGGATTCCTCAGGCAGCCTACCGGGCGCGGTGGCCTAGTCGGTAGAGCGCGGGCCTTGCGTGCGAAAGGTGGGGAGTTTGGTTCCCGGTCGAGTCAAATCAATGACTTTACAATTGATACTTACCGCTTCCTGGCCAGCCGCTTGGCATTATTAGGATAGTGCAAGGACTGGTTGGCTCAATGTCAGGATAATGTGACTGAATGAGATATCAGGTCATGGTGCTGGTTCGAATCCCAGCCGAGTCAAACTGATATCTTACAAAATTGATACTTATCGCTACATAGCCTGGCAGTCAGCATTACTAGAATACGGCAAGGACTAGTTAGCTCAATGTCCAGATAATGTGAATGAGTGGGAAATTGGGTCATGGTGCTGGTGGCCTGGTCTCCCAATGGGGAAACACTATAAAGTCGCCATGAGTACGCACTGTCACAAGTCGGTACCCGTCCTGATATGACCTTAGATGTTGTCAGGACGTAAAACTCCTACCAATAAACGAGCCTACTCTATTTCAGTGAGTCGCTAATAACTGGAACTGGCTCCGCCCTCAACTGTATCCGCTGCGCTAGGTGGCGCTACCGGCTACTTCAGCAGCGGCCGCCTCCTCATATACATCACCACTTGTCAGATTTTTGTCAAGTTTATTCAACATCGAGCATCCTTTATCGAGTCCCGGGAAGGTTTCGAGTTATCTTCAATTAACCAGTGCAGGAAGTAGTTTATAGAATGAAGGTCCAATGAGTAGTTCATGGAAAGCAGGTTCATGAGCAGCTCAGTGAGGCGCTCAAGGAGTTGTTCAGTAAGTAGTTCAGAGCAGATTAATGATAAGCAATTCAATGAGCAGATCTTTGAGCCAGTCATTGCAGGTCATTGAGCAGTTCAATGTACAGATTAATGACTAGCTCAGTGAGGATATTAATGATATCAATGATCATAGGAATGAGCAGATAAATGGGCATACCATTGAACAGCTCAAAGAGGATTTCAATTTAAATGTTAATTAGGATATAAATTGGCAATTAGTATATTAATCAGCAGCTCAATGAGTATCTCAATGAGCAGATCAGTGAGCAGACCAATGAGCAGCCAGCTCAATTAAATTATCAATGAGTAGATCAATAAGAAGTTCAATGAGTATCTCAATGAGGAGGTCAGTGAGTAGACCATTGAGCAGCCAGCTCAATTAAAATATCAATTAGTGGATCAATTGGCAATTAGTAGATCAATAACCAGTTCAATGGGTATCTCAATGAACAGATCAGTAAGCAGAACAATGAGCAGCCAGCTCAATTACACTATCAATACTGGACCAATTGGCAAATAGTAGATCAATAACCAGTTCAATGAGTATCTCAATGAGCAGAGCACTGACCAGATTAAATGAGCAGTTCAATTAAAATATCAATTAGCAGATAAATTGGCAAGTAATTGATCAGTAAGCATTTTAATGAGCAACTCAATGAACAGATAGATCTACACTGGTCAATAAACAGATCTTTAAGGTATGTGAAGCTTGAACAATGAGCAGATCTATGCAGAACAATGAGTATATCAGTGCAGTTCAGCATTTAGCTATATCAGTAATTTGGCGAGCAGCTCACATCAGAGCAAGATGGAGGAGAACAGCTACATAGGTGCCGCGGGAGAAGCTAAGCAGTCCACGGTGCAGACGCTGTGATGAACTGTGTGTCCGCACAACTTGATTAGGCACCACTTTAACTTCGGCAAAATCATTCTTTTGTAAGCGACGCTTGCGCTGAGAAGGGGAGGACAGGGAGGGGGGAACTGTTCTTCTAACGTCAACACCCCTAATGGGCGCTTCCTAAATCTGTGGAACCCTGCAGTTTAAATAACCGCCTGCCTCTGGTGCGGGCTGGGATGGCTATCAGCAACCCAAGACGTCGTCAAATTATGCAGGTTCTTTGTCGCGGAGAAACTGTTGTCAAGATGATTTTAGGTCGGGAATAATTGGTGTTCTCGGTGCTCAATGAGCTGCTCAGGAAGTTGCTCGAGGAGCTGTTTAATGAGCTGCTCAGGAGTTGCTCATTGAGCTCAATGAGCTGATCAATGAGCTGATTCATGAGCTGATCAATGAGCTGATCAATGAGCTGATCAATGGGCTGATCAATGAGCTGTCTGATCAATGAGCTGTCTGCTCAATGAGCTGCTCAAAGAGCTGCTCATGAAGATGCTCCGGGAGTTCTTCAATCAGCTGCTCAATCAGCTGCTCAATTAGCTGCTTAAGCAGCTGCTCAATCAGCTGCTCAATCAGCTCATCAATCAGCTCATCAATGGATTCTCTTCAACTCACTGAGAAAGTTACTGACAGTGACAGCTCCTGTAAATAGATAGTTCCAGGGTGAAGAACCCCCACTAATTAGCAGTGATAGACACTAGACAATTGTTTAGCCATGCTGGAGATTGGGAGGGTGGGGTGTGTGTAGGAGGGGGAGGTCAGGGAAGGGGGTGTGTGGCTGGCGGGGGTGTCATAGCCCATAGTAATACAGGCATAGATAGCAAGATAGCAAGGGTGTTGTTCACACAACCATTAATTAACGGGAACAAGAGCTGGGCAATTGATCCAATGAAGGAAGGCTGGAAAGAAAGGAATTGGACCGAGCCTTGAACCATTGTGTGCACAACTCATTAATTAGAAGGGCTGATTAGCAGTGCCTCGAAGCAGTTTTAATTATCCATTCTGTCGATACTTTTATAATTATGACGCATGACACCTGGCTTGGCTGAGCAATTGTTGAGAATTGGATTTTTTTTTCCCACACGGCCCAGGACCGTGGGAATATTGGAGGCGTTATATTGTAAATGTGGAATGTTGTTGGCAGGAAGCGTTGATGGCGTTTGTCACAAAGGTGTCAAGGAAGCTGGAAATGTGTGGAAAGCTGGAAATCGGCAGTGTTAGTTGGCAAGGGGCAGCGGCGTGGTGGGGGTATAAATATATTATGTTTTGTTAGCAGTAGAATAATTGGGGCTGCTCATGTGTCGGGTGGTGCGTTCAAACCCCGGCCGAGTCAAACCAATGATTTTAGAAGTTATACTTGTAGTTAGCGAACGTGAGGCAGATTTCTAGGGTAGGACGAGAAGCAGTAGAATGAGGAAGGCAAATTGTCCACAAAGGAAATTACCCTTGCTTAATCAATAAATGTAACCCCCCAGAAAAGATTCACCTTCGATATAATTGGTATAAATAGAATGAACTTACTTCAGGCATGACTTTTAACTTTAATTTTTCATATATATAAAAATATAATTATATATAGATATGTATATGTCGCACCAGAGGATTTGAACCGAACGGACGTCTCAGCCCCCAGCTCTCATCCGCACGCACCCGCACCCACATCCTTCCTCCCACCTGACCTCAGTCTGATGGGCCATAATCGATTAACATGGCCCGGGCGACTCGGGTCACCTGAGTCGTCAGAATTTCAAACAGAACACCGCGAGTGGAGTCGACAAATACACGTGCCGTGTGCAAATCAACCCGACCCCAGTAACCCACCTCTTGGCTGGGGTTTGCAAGGAGCGATGACCTCACATTTGCACTGGTACCGTCCTGCAGGATAACAGCCACCGGTACCAGTCATACATATTTTGTTATGGTAATAACATAGATTAATGAAATGGAAATATCACTAAGCTATGCCATCATAAAAATATTTAAATCATATTTTGCTGTAATTATATCGGCTATTAAAAAACAAATAATAGGGCCACCATTTTTGTCACCCTGAGCGTGGAGAAGCGTATTCAATTATTTGACCCGAGTCTGCAGGATGTATGCATGCGCCAAAAAGTAGCTCGGGTGACCAGAGTTGATTAATCGATTACGCCCCAGCTGGTCGCTTACTGCTCCCTTTGCGACTTACCTCATCGGGAGAGCGACTTAGAAGTTTGTACACGCAACTAGCTGGAGAAGGAGAGGGCGGAGGGTAGATCTACGCAGTTTCCAAGGAGAGCATCAGCTGAGAAGATGGCCAATTCTAAGCAGGAGGACAGAGAACAACCTGTGCAGTCGATGCAAACTATTCGATGGAGGAGCGCAGCGCATGGCGCAGGCCGAGATTGACGCAATGGAGCTGGAGGAGTGCATGGTAGAGCTGGAGGTGAAGCGGGACAGGCGAGATGCCCAATGGAAGGTAACCATGCCAAAAGCAGCCAGATAGCACACCACACAGCTACGTACAAGCCTATGATATGTAAATAGGAGTAGGCTAGTCTAGTAATAAGAGTAGAAAAAATAAAACACATATATGCCAAGAAAATCCAAAAAAATTAACATAGCCTACTAACCAGACCAACCAACTATCTACCTGCTGCTGAAATGCAGGCAATCAAATACCTTATCAGCAGCTACTGTGTGATAAGATAACACCAACACTACAGCTGGCCAGCATTGAAAACAAGCCTGAATACCCAGGCTTATATGTTATGGACAGTATAAATACAGCCTCAATAAAAAAAAAAATATATATATATATATATATAAATCTATTAAAAACAAAAAATCGATGTATATCGATATATATCTTAGGTTATATGCAGAAAATATCCCCAGCGCGAGTGAACGTGTGCGCACCGTAATGGAGCAGTCACACTACGACGTGTATTCCGGCATGCCGCCAACGCGCTTAAATATATTCAACGCGTCGAGAAACGTCAAACTTTTCGGCGCGTTGCTGGCGTGTTATTGGCGCGCCGCCAGCATGTTGCGCGGGTGGAAAACAAAGAAACCCCCGCCGCTTGACCCAATTTCTAAAAAGTTGCGCCGCGTTCCGACGGTTGATTAGCGTCTTGTCGACGTGTTATTGGCGTGTTATCGGCGTGTCGCCGGCGCGTCATACGCCGTTGGCGGGTTGGACGCGTGTTATCAACGTCTTATCGCCGTGTTATCGGCGTTCTCCCAGCGCGTTACACGTTGCCTGGCCCGTCGCAAGTGTGGGAAAATTCCACGACGTTGCTCAACGTTTCTTGACGCGCTACGAGCGGGCCGGCTACGCGCTGGTAATGCGTGTCGACGTCCTGCTAACGTCCCCGTCGCGTGTCGTCCAGCGCCGAAAGTTTTGTGCAAGCACAAAACTTTCGGCGCTGGGCGACGCGCGCCGACGCGTTGTATCAAAGCGACCTGTCAATCATAGTGTACCGACGTGTACCGACGCGCCGGCAACGCGTTTGTAACGCGTTTGTAACGCGTCCCGACGCGTCCCGACGTTTCACAAAAAAAAAAAACACGTTGCCACGCGTTGTCCAACGCCGGGCCAACACGTCCTAGTGTGACTGCCCCATTATAGGGACGAAGGAGGGCGGTGGTGGCGCCACCAGTCCCAGCAGTGTGCTAGGGTGCACATATGGGGGGCAAATATATAATAATAATAACAATATATTGTACTTAGCTGTGTGGTGTGCTATCTGGCTACTTTTGGCATGGTTACCTTCCATTGGGCGTCCCGCTGGTTGGCCGTGACATATCACATGTCCCTTTGCAGTGCAGCTTAGTGGGGGTTTCCTAGCCTTATTTTGCACAGATATCTTTTGTATGTTTTTAGGTCAGGAATTTGTTGTTCCTTTACTGTTTGGTCATTCCATACCTTGGCAGACATTTCCAGCATGCTTCTCTCGTGAGCTTTTATTTGGCTTCTGGTCTTTATATAATATAAATAAATCTAGATGTCTGTTAAATGTCAAGGCATAAACAGGGACATCTTATTTGGGGAGAAAGAGAGTGAGAGAACATCAGCTATAAACCTTATTTTGATCCTCAAAGAGTTCACACATTTCCACACAGCATTACCAATGTGTCACACCTCACACCAACTAATTCACACCTAAATAACTATCTTACAGATCTCACATTTTACCCACACAACCAACCAGTTTGTATATCAAACCACCCATTCTCTGTCACACAGAAATCTCACATTTTACATAGCATAGCCAACCACCTTTCAGATCTCGCATTTTACACATAAAACCAACCACTTTGCATATCAAAGCACCCATCTCTCTCACACGCTCTCCAAAAAATCCTCTTTTACACACCAAGCCAACGACCTTATAGATCCCACACTTTACACATGCGATCTCCCACTTTGTACACCTAACCAGTGACCTTACACACTCAAGCAACAACTTTGTATATCAAAGTACCCATCACACGCACGTCATCTCCAACTTTGCACACCTTGCCAGCCACCTTACCACCTACCCACACACTTTAATACCCACCCAACCAGGTGACCTGCCAATCCATTTACACCCCCATCCCCTAATTTACACTCTGTAGCATCCATTTCACCTTGAAACCTAACCATGTATTTTACACACTCAACCACTCACATTACACCCCCAACAATCTCCTTTATATAACCCAGCAACATTCTACACGCAGTCACCTATTACTGCACCACGCTTCACTGAGTAACTGGCTACATATTCCACTAGTTTCTTCTTAATTGGTTTTTAGTTTTTATCACATTCGCTGACGAAGCGAGAAAAATTTCAATCGCGGATAACTGACCTTCCTCATTCTATTGCTCCTTGTCCTATTCCAGTAACAATGCCAAGCCCGGCTGAGTAGGCGACAAGTATAAATTTGTAAAGTCATTGTCTCGAGTCGGCTCTGGGCTCAAACCCACAACCCGTCACACAAGAAGTGGGCGCTCAATTAATTTGTCTATCCGGTCAGGCCAATAATACAATAGCATCAAGAATAGCGGCTCTTCTCTTCAGACACTCAGTGAAATAAGTAGAGCCATCTTGTTTGGTCCACTGCGACTTAGCAAAGGGTTTGTTGGTTTTGGGAGGTTTACCTCCTAGCAACATCTAAGGTCATATCAGGAGGGGTGCCGACTTGTGACAGTGCGCACTCATGGGGACTTTATAGTTAGTGCTGCCCCACTGGGTTTGTTTGTTTGTTGTTGTTTTATATCCTAGCAACATCAAAGGTCATATTACGATGGATACCAACTTGTGACAGTGCGCACTCATGGTGACTTTATAGTTAGTGCTGCCCCACTGAGAGACCAGGCCACGAGCACCTTGACCTGATATCCTACTCAGGTCGTGACACGCGAACCCTTCCGAGCAGTGCACTCACTGAGCAGCTCACATTATTACATCCTGTCCGCACAATATTGTTTATTGGGGTTTTACGTCCTGGCAACATCGAAGGAGATACCAGGATAAGTACAGATTTGTGACAATGCACACTCATGGTGACTTCATAGTGCTGCCCCACTGTGATATGAGGGCCACCCCAGCACCACGACCCAATATCCGACTCAGTCACATTATCCTAGACACTGAGTAAACCAGTCCTTGTCCTAGCACCAGGCTAGGTAGCGACAAGTATCAATTTTGTAAGTCATTGCTTTGAGTTGGCCGCGATTCAGACTTCCGACCTCCTTGGTTCCACTCCCCGGCAACTTCCCGCCAACTCCTTCATCCCCTCTCCCGGCCCCCTCCCCGGTCGCGTCCCGGGCCCCCTCCCCGCACCCCTCCCCCGCCCCTCTCCCCGGCCCCCCTCCCCGGCCTCTCCCCTAACTTCTCCCCTAATTCCTTCCGGGCCCACTCCCCGGTCCCCTCCCCGGCCTCCTTCCCAGCACCCACCAGCCCCTTCCCGGCTACGTCCCCTACTCCCTCCCCTAACCTCTCCCCTAACTCCTTCCCGGCCCGCTCCCAGGCCCCTTCACCGGCCACGTGCCCTACTACCCCCACTCCCGGTGTAGGATGTTCAAAACACTACCATAGTGTTTTGAAGCTAAGTTCAAAACACTACGGTAGTGTTTTGAACTTAGGTTCAAAACACTACTGTTAAGTTGAAAACACTAGCCCTACGTACGTCCAAAACACTACCCAAGTTCAAAACACTATCACGATATGGCAGTGGGGGCTGTAATGCTGCAAAATCTAACCTACTGATACATATTGGTATATGCTGACAGTGCTATGATGTTTGACGCACGTTTGGTTGTTTGGAAGTTTTATGTCCTGGCAACATCTAAGGTAATATCAGGATACACGTGCTAGTAGTTACGCTGACAGGGCTAAAGCGCTACAGCTTCTGCACCACGTATTAGTATATGCTGACAGTGCTGCGGCGATTGAAGCACATATTAGTAGACTACGCTAAAGGCGCTGCGGCGTCTGCACCACGTACAGTAAAACCTCCGTATCCGACCACCTCCACAGATCGACCACTCCACTATATCGATTGGTTTATTTGGGTCCCAACAATACCATTGTAACCATATTCTCACTCCTTAAACCGACCACCTCCCTAAATCGACTACTTAAAGTCAGTCCCAAAGTCGGTCGATTTAGAGAGGTTTTACTGTATTAATATACGCTGATAGTGGTGTGGCATCTGCACCACGTATTAGTATACGCTGATGGTGCTGCGGAAATTGAAGCACGTATTAGTAGAATAGACACGTTGAGTGTTTATGTTTAAATCCTAGAACAATGTCAGGATAATGTGACTGAGTGGGATATCGGGTCATGGTGCCGGCGGCCTGATTTCCCAGTGGGGCAACACTATAAAGTCACCATGGGTGTGTACTGTCACAAGTCGGTACCCATCATGATATGACCTTAGATGTTGCTAGGATATAAAACAACAAACAACAACAACAATCCCTACTGCCCCACCCTACTGCATACTTCCCCACCCTACTGCATACTGCCTCACCCTACTGCATACTGCCTCACCCTACTGCATACTGCCCCACCCTACTGCATACTTCCCCACCCTACTGCATACTGCCTCACCCTACTGCATACTTCCCCACCCTACTGCATACTGCCTCACCCTACTGCATACTGCCTCACCCTACTGCATACTGCCTCACCCTACTGCATACTTCCCCACCCTACTGCATACTGCCTCACCCTACTGCATACTGCCTCACCCTACTGCATACTGCCTCACCCTACTGCATACTGCCTCACCCTACTGCATACTGCCTCACCCTACTGCATACTTCCCCACCCTACTGCATACTGCCTCACCCTACTGCATACTGCCTCACCCTACTGCATACTGCCTCACCCTCCTGCATACTGCCTCACCCTACTGCATACTGCCTCACCCTACTGCATACTGCCTCACCCTACTGCATACTGCCTCACCCTACTGCATACTTCCCCACCCTACTGCATACTGCCTCACCCTCCTGCATACTGTGCCACCCTACTTCATAATGCCTCACCTTACTACAAATGAAAATGGATATGCAGCAATTATGTATACAGAAAGAATGGGGGACCTCCGACTTTTTAGTTCAAATTCCTGCTGTTCGCGTCGCCACTGAACGAGTGGACCTATTCGGCACACTGTCACACTGCAAACCCAATGGCTATGAGCAATCTTCATACAGAAGAAGAGAAATATCTCTAAAACCACACCACCTAGAGACAAACCGCTTGATACACATATAGAAAACATTAAACCAATAGATTATATTAAATTTATAAGGTTAGGGTTCTGCATTTCTATTAATTTTGAATAAAATATACGTTTTGCACTGCACGTCCCGGCAAACTCAATGCATTGTCAATGGCCGTGAGCAATCTTCGTACAGAAAAAGTGAAATATCTCTAAAACCACACCACCTAGACACAAATCGATTGGAACACATATAGAAAACATATTCAACGAATAGATTATATTAAATTTATAAGGTTAGGCTCCTGCATTTCTATTAAATTTGAATAAAATATATGTGTTGCACCGCGTACCGGCAAACTCAAGGCATTGTCATGACCATGTAGGCCCACTAGTACCGACGCGCCACCAAGTGTCAGAAAATGAACTATGCAACATGTCCCCCATTAGAGTAGTGTTTTGAACTTAAAAGTAGTGTTTTGAACTTAAGGATAGTGTTTTGAGCATGGCCAAAGTAGTGTTTTGAACCTACCCTCATCATCATCATCATGTTGTCGGTCGCGATGTGACAAAGACTGCTTTCATTACTTGACTGCCACTCTCCATTTAGCTCTCTGCTGTGAGAGTTGCGTCCATGACATTTCATGAAAGCTGCCTGCAAAAGTGTTGAAGTGCTGCTGGCTTTTGCAAGTTCCCAGCGGCACTCTCTCGGGGAGCAAATAGAGGTTTCACACCGGCAAGAACATGTCAAGACAGGCGCAAAACTATTTGTCCCTGCAGTGGCTGGTCGGGAGATGTTGGGAGTTCCATACATCAACCGCCCTTAATGCTGCCACAGTGACATGGTTTTCTGTTTAGGGTTTGCTCCCTTAGCCTTCGGTTCTGTCAAGAACCTGTACCACAAGGCAGTGGTTTAGAACTCTGCAAGGCAGGGGCGTCAAACTCCCTGAGGTATTGCTATACCTGCAATACCTGCATAAATCTCAACCCTCAACTAGGTTGAAAACACTACAGTAGTGTTTTGAACCTAGGTTGAAAACACTACTGTAGTGTTTTTGTGGGGTAGTGTTTTGAACTTACTACACCGGTCCGCTCCCCAGCCCCCTCCCCGGACCTTCCCCGGCACCATCCCCACCTCTTCCCCTGGCCCCCCACTCCGCGCCCTCCCGGCTCCACCTCGCCCTATCCCCCTGCCGCCTCTGCCTAGACGCCGGCCGATGGGGAGACACGGCACCCGTTAAGCCGCTGCCCCGTCGGGCCATCGATTACCGATAGAATGCGGACCGAGTGACGGGGACAATGCGGCCACAGTTCACGTCGGCGTCACGTGGCGTGGGTGACGTCACAGTCACGTCACGGTGGCGCCACCGGCTGACACCGACGTGATGGCTGTGTTTGAACGTCCTGGTGAGGGAGAGACAGACAGTCAGAGACTGGGGTGGAGGCCCGCCGCAGATAGGCGGAGAGACAGGGGAGTGCCACAGGGGAGAGACACAGGGGAGAGATAGGGAGAGACATGCGGAGAGATGGGGAGAAACACAGGAATAGACACATGAGAAAGACAGGAAGAGACACAGGGGAGAGATGGGGAGATACACAAGGGAGAGACATGGAGAGACACAGGGCAGAGACAGGGAGATACAACGGGCTGAGACACAGGGCAGAGACACAGGGCAGAGATAGGGATAGACACAGGGGAGAGACGTGGAGAGACACTGGAGGAGACACATGAGAAAGACAGGAAGAGACACAGGGGAGAGATGGAGAGATACACAGAGGAGAGACATGGAGAGACACCGGGCTGAGACACAGGGCAGACACAGGGGAGAGATAGCTAGAGACACAGGGGAGAGACAGCGAGAGACACAGGAGGAGACAGATGAGAGAGACAGGAAGAGACACAGGGGAGAGACGGGGAGATATACAGGGGGGAGACATGGAGAGACACAGGGCAGAGACAGGGAGAGACACCGGGATGAGACATAGGGCAGAGACACAGGGGAGATATAGGGAGAGAGACAGCGGAGAGACGGGGAGAGACACGGGGGAGAGACACGGGGGAGAGACACATGGGAGAGATGGGGTGAGACACATGGGAGAGATGGGGTGAGACACATGGGAGAGATGGGGAGACACAGTGGAAAGATGGGGAGATACAGGGTAGAGATGGGGAGAGACACAGGGGAGAGACACAGGGGAGAGACTCAGGCAAGAGACTCAGGGGAGAGACACAGGCGAGATACACAGGGGAGAGACACAGGGGAGAGACAGGGAAACACCGAGAAGCAGGAGATACATAAGGAAATACTGAGGCGAGACATGGAGAGATGTGGGAAGAAGGGGAGAGACACAGAAATGCATGGGAGAAACATAGAGACACTAGGAGAGACAGGAAGATGGGGAGAAACTGGGAGATGCACTAAGACTAAGAGAGATGGGAAGAACGGGACAGAGAGGTGAAGCGTCAGATGTTTGTGTGAGTGTTAGGAGTGAGGTGGGAGTGAGTAGAAGTGAGGTGGGAGATAGGGAGTGAGGTGGTGGAGGATGAGTGCTGAGGGTGGAGATGATGGATGTGGAGGGGTGAGGTAGGTATCTGAGGAGTGAGGCGGCGTGGAAAGATGTTGATTGTGAATGGTAAGAGAGTGAGGGGGGGGGGGGGGGGGGAGAAGTACAATCTGGGTAGTCGGATGAAGATTGGAGAGAAAGGGGAGGGGGTTGTGAAATGATAAAGGAGTGTAGGGTGAGGGCGGGGGGGCTGAGAGGTGGGGTGAGATGTGCGATATGGTGAGGTGAGGTGGGGTGGCGGGGTTGAGGTGGGGTGCAGAGGGATAAGGATAGGGGGTAAGGGGGCCTGTCTGTGCTGCCTTGTGCTGGTTCCTGGCGTAGAGTGTTTATAGGTACTTGTAATGCTACACACTAGGTGCACCCACCCGCCTGTTGTTCTATTCTGCCCCGGTCTGCTCATATTGCTGTATGCTGCTAACTGCCACTCAGGTCGGCTCAGTGCTGCTCGGAGCTGCTCACAGCTAGTTTAATGCCCGCTGATGTTTAGTATTTTGTTCGCAGCTCCAGGCCGCTGTCTTGTTGTGCTGTTCAGCGGTGTGCAGTGTATCTTAGTGATGCTCAGTGTTGTTCAGTGCTGTGAGTGTATCCTAATGCTGTGCAGTGCTGTTCAGTGCTGCTCTGTGCTGCTTCGTACAGCTGTGTGCTGCTCAGTGCTACTCAGTGTTGGTCAGTGCTGCTCAGTGTTGTTCAGTGCTCTGAGTGTATCTTAATGCTGTGCAGTGCTGTTCAGTGCTGCTCTGTGCTGCTCCGTACAGCTCTGTGGTGTTGTTCACTGCAGTGCTGGATGTTCAGTGCTGCTTAGTGCTGCTCTCTGATGTTCAGTGTTATTCAGTGTTGCTCGGTGTTGCTCAGTGTAGCTCAGTGTTGTTCAGTTTTGCTCAGTGTTGTTCAGTGTTGCTCAGTGTTGTTCAGTGTTGCTCAGTGCTGCTAAGGGTTGTTCAGTGCTGCTCTGGCTGTTCAGTTCTGTTTACTGCTGGTCTGTGATATTCAGTGTTGTTCAGTGCTGCTCAGTGTTGTTCAGTGTTGCTCAGTATTGCTCAGTGTTGTGCAGTGTAGCTCAGTGTTGTTTAGTGCTGCTCAGTGTTGTTCAGTGTTGTTCAGTGTTGTTCAGTGCTGCTTAGTCCTGATAAGTGTTGCTCAGTGTGGTTCAGTACTGCTCAGTGTTGTTCAGTGTTGTTCAGTGTTGTTCAGTGTGGTTCAGTGCTGCTTAGTGCTGCTCAGTGTTGCTCAGTGTTGTTCAGTGCTGCTTAGTGATACTCAGTGTTGTTCAGTGTTGTTCAGTGTGGTTCAGTGCTGCTTAGTGCTGTTCAGTGTGGCTCAGTGTTGTTCACTGTTGTTCAGTGCTGCTTAGTGCTCTTCAGTGTTGTCCACTGCTCATTCCTGCTGCATACTTCTCAGTCCGTATCATCCCTGCCCATGCCTGCCCATTCCTGCCCAGTTATTATCATTCCTGCTCAGTTCTGCCCAGTCTTTCCCAGTCTTCCTCACTCCTGCTCTATGATGTCCAGTCCTGCTCAGTCTTGCTCAGTCTTGTTCTATGCTGCCCAGTCCCTTTCAGTCCTTCCCAGTCTTGCTCACTACCGCTCTGTGCTTCCCAGTCCTGCTCAGTCTTGCTCACTCCCGCTCTATGTTGCTCAGTTATGTCCAGTCCTGCTCAGGCTTGCTCATTCTTGCTCAGTCTTGCTCAGTCTTGCTCACTCCCGCTCTGTGATTCTCTGTCCTGCTCAGTGTTGCTCTGTGCTGATCAGTGCTGCTTACTGCCGTCTAGTTCTGCCACAGTTGCTGCCCGCCTTCCAGGTGTGACCCAGTGAGGGTCACTCGGGTCTGTGCAACTGTTCCCGTGAGCCCCACCCCGCCCCCCCGCCCCCCCCCCGCCTGCCCCCCCCCGCCCCCGCCCCCCCCCCCCCCGGCCCCGCCCCGCCCCGCCCCGCCCCGCCCCGCCCCGCCCGCCCCGCCCAGCCCCGCCCCGCCCCCCGCCCGCCCCGCCCCGCCCCGCCCCGCCCCCCCCCGCCCCGCCCCGCCACGCCCCGTCATGCCCCGCCCCGCCCCGCCCCGCCACGCCCGCCCCCGCCCCGCCCCGATGCCCAGAGCCTTCCAGCAACAGCCGGGCAGGTTGGGTGTGACCGCCGTTTGAATATTTTAGATCTCTCCCTTCCGCCCACTTATCTTCGGAAACTTTGTTTAATCAAATACAAAAATATTAAATAAGAACAACAAAACCATACAAAAGAGTGGCAGCAACAAGATACAAAATAACAACAAATCCATGGCAGAACTAGGAAAGAAACACTAGCAGAAAAAGAACAGCAAAACAGCGACAAAATAACAACATGACAACACAACTACAACACAACCATAACACAACCACAGCACAGGCACAACTACAACACAACCACAACACAACCACAACACAACCACAACACAACCACAACACGACCACAACACAACCACAACACAACCACAACACAACCACAACACAACCATGACACAGCCATGACACAACCACAACACAACCACAACACAACCACAACACAACCACAACACAACCACAACACAACCACAACACAACCACAACACAACCACAACACAACCACAACACAACCACAACACAACCACAACACAACCACAACACAACCACAACACAACCACAACACAACCACAACCACAACAAACCAAAACACAAACAAAACCACAACAACCACACAACCACAACACAACCACAACACAACCACAACACAACCACATCACAACCACAACACAACCACAACACAACCACAACACAACCACAACACAACCACAACACAACCACACCACAACAACACAACCACAACACAACCACAACACAACCACAACACAACCACAACACAACCACAACACACCCACACCACAACCACAACACAACCACAACACAACCACAACACAACCACAACACAACCACAACACAACCACACACAACCACAACCACAACCACAACACAACCACACCACAACACAACACACCACAACAAACACAACACAACAAAACACAACCACAACACAACCACAAACAAACCAACACAACCACAACACAACACAACACAACCACAACACAACCACACCACAACACAACACAACACAACCACAACACAACCACAACACAACCACAACACAACCACAACACAACCACAACACAACCACAACACAACCACAACACAACCACAACACAACCACAACACAACCACAACACAACCACAACACAACCACAACACAGCTACAAGAAAACCACAACACAACAACAGCACAGCCACATCTACAACACAACACAACCACAGTACATCTTCAACACAACTACAACACAACCAAAGTACAGCCACAGCACAGCCCCAACACAACCACAGCACAACCACAACTACAACACTACCACAGTACATCCACAACACAACCACAACACAACCACAACACAACCACAACACAACCACAACACAACCACAACACAACCACAACCACAACACAACCACAACACAACCACAACACAACCACAACACAACCACAACACAACCACAACACAACCACAACACAACCACAACACAACCACAACACAACCACAACACAACCACAACACAACCACAACACAACACAACCACAACACAACTACAACACAACCACAACACAACCACAACACAACCACAGCACAACCACAGCACACCCACAGCACAGCCCCAACACAACCACAACACAACCACAACACAACCACAACTCAACCACAACACAACCACAACTCAACCACAACACAACACAACCACAATACAACCACAACACAACCACAACACAACCACAATACAACCACAACACAACCACAACACAACCACAACCACAATACAACCACAACACAACCACAACACAACCACAACACAGCTACAACACAACCACAACACAACCACATCGCAACCACAACACAACTACAACATAACCACAACACAACCACAACACAACCACCACACAACCACAACACAACCACAAAATGCGAAAGAAACAAACAAACAAGGAAAGAAAGAAGGAAACAAAGAACCATGGAAAGAAAGAGCCATGGACAGAAAGACAGAAACAAACAAACAAACAAACAAAGAACGAAACAAAGAAAGAAGGAAAAAAGAATGAACGACATAAAAAGAATGAAACGGTAAAATAGAAAGAAAGATAGAAAGACAAGAACAAAAAGACAGAAAAAAATCGATATCTTCAGTGCCAATAGCCATATATTTAAAGTAAAAAGTGCCTTGATAGTGACACGAAACTCAATGCTCGTCGTGTCTGACTATCCTCATCCTCCCGGTATTAATAATAATCTCCCCCCTTGTTCGTGTTTCCATCTTGACTTTGTTGACTGTGTTGGTTCCGCTTGTTGTTAAGAACACCTCATCAATATTGCCTCCCAATGCCCCTACTTAATTACTGCACCCTCACCAGTCATCCCTCTTGCACAGGCCTGGTGTCCAGCACACAAAGAGAGCTGTAATTAATCATTCCATTAATCTCCTTACAAATGAAATTAAACAGAAGAGAAAAAAGCCATGCTCTATATAATTCTTTTTAATTTTTTCTTTTATTGAGGCTGTATTTATACTGTCCATAGCATGTAAGCCCGGGTGTTTTGGTGTTGTCTTACCAAGCAGTAGCTGCTGATAAGTTAATTGATTGTCTGCATTTCAGTAGCAGATAGATAGTCTGTTGGTATGTTTAGTAGTCTATGTTAGTTTTTTTTGGGGCCCTCTTGGCATTGTATTTTTGTTCTAATCTTATTATATGATGGCAGCATAATATAATATATGGTTGCAGCAGGTTCATAGTTGTCATATATAGGAAGGCGTTTTCCATTTGTATATTAAGAACCAACCTTTTTGATTTACATTTAATGTGTGAATGAACAAATCCAGACATTTAGTTGTAATCATTATTATGGTTTGTTGTTTGTTTGTTTGTTGTTGTTTTACGTCCTAGCAACATCATTATTATGGTCATGGGGGTGATGAAAAGGGGAAATATTGTGCCTGGAGTGGGAATGGAATCCATATCTCTTGCATTCCGGGTAAGTGTGCTAACCATTACACCACCTAGGCCCCCTGATGTCACCACCCTATCCATGCCTACCTGTCTATGCAGCTCCTTGCCTGAGAGGTCAGTGCTGACTACTACACTCGCTCCCTGGAATTGCAAGTCTTTAAATGGGCATTTAATGCCTATAATTACATACATACAGGCAATGCACTACATTACACAGGGTAGGTTCAACAACCATAGAGCACGTAGCTTGTACAGGATCCTGGTCACTGCACCAGTGTTGTGGGGGTGATGAAAATGGGAAATATTGTGCCTAGA
Organism: Branchipolynoe longqiensis; assembly: GCA_030323885.1. Classification (NCBI taxonomy): domain Eukaryota; kingdom Metazoa; phylum Annelida; class Polychaeta; order Phyllodocida; family Polynoidae; genus Branchipolynoe; species Branchipolynoe longqiensis. The sequence continues at coordinate 26,931,534 of CM059194.1, forward strand.
ATGGGAATCGAACCCACATCTCTTGCATTCCGGGACAGTGTGGTAACCATTACACCACCTAGGCCCCATGATGTCACCACCCTATGCATGCCTACCTGTCTGTATGGATCCTTGTGGCTCCTTGCCTGAGAGGTCAGTGCAGACTACTACACTATTATACATAGGTATGGTTTCTTTGGTTGTATTTATTGGTGTGTCGTTTTCTCTTAACGCTGCAAAGTCCGATCAAGCATCAAATTTTCAAAAACAAAGCAATTATCTAGAATTGATTCTACATATCTAATATAGATACTGGTTCACTTATTAAGCCTTTGTTGCCACATAGAAGGGAATACCAAGCCAATTCAATAGAACCTGTTACTGCAGAAGCCTAGGGAGTCAGAGTTTTGGCGTGCTTGCCAAAACTAATCTAAAGTACGGTAGATTATAACGATCAATTTAGTATATTTATCTCAGAAAAATGACAGAAAGTCAAAACCATCGGACTATGCAACTTTAAATACTTCTGTGATATCGAGGGTTGCTAGCAATTTATGCTTGATATATTTTCACATACCTCTTCTCTTAGGCTATTATTGCCTGTGAACTCGCATTACAGTTGCATAGCCTCATGGCTTTGAGTTTATACCTTTGTTTGATAATTTTTAGATAACTAAAGCTAAGATTCCATATATGGGGTATGAGGTATGCAAATGCGAATGCGGCAAAAAATCGAAAAGCATGTAAATGAATAGTGGTGCTTCCATACATCCGAATGCGAATATGAACGCAAACGCGAATGTGAATGCGGCAAATGGATCGACCCATGGACTGATCAGTGCGAATGAAAATGCAAATGCGAATACTGCTGCGTTCCCCCAGCACAAAAAGTAAACATCGGCTATTGGGGTTTGGCGTATATCTATTCCGCATATACCACATTCACATTCGCATGCCGCATGCCGCTTACAGCATATATGGAATCTTAGCTTAAGGTAGGATCGCCAGAAACAACTCACTCAAAGCTGTGAGAACAGCAAAAATGAAATACATAATAAAGCAGGACAAAGACTGGGGAAGCAACACAAACAAATTCAGGAAAAATGTAAACCTATTATTCAAAAAAAATAACAAAGAAGAGCATACAAACTTCCAAGATAACGAAGGCGCAATGCTCACAGACAAAGATGCAGCAAACAAACCGAACAGACACTTTGCCACAATAGGGCAAAAGCTGTCAGAATTTTTTTTTTAAAGATGGGAAAACAGATCAGGAACTGTGCAGAACGAAATCCCCACCTGCAAAACAGATATGATAGAAGTAAAAAAATTAATAAATGACATAGACACGAATAAACCAAGTGGAATAGATGAAATACCAACCAAAATACTGAAAGAGGCACTCCAAGCCATCCCGGCCACCATAGTAGACCTATTCAACATCTCCTTTGAGCAGGGGCGTTTTATCTCCGCCTGGAAAATGGCAACCATCACCTCCATTCACAAAGGTGGAGACAAACAAAACATGGGAAACTACAGGCCAATATCAATTCTTCACACCCCAGGCAAGCTCATTGAAAAAGTGTTACATAGACCCATCAAAGAACACCTGGAAAAAAACGATATACTAAACGAAAGACAAGGGGGCTTCAGGAAACTGCACTCCACATCAAAAACAATAGCTAACCTAACAAATGACATAATGGCATCAATGAACCAAAAACAATTAGTTGGAGCCACCTTCATTGACTTCAGCAAAGCATTTGACACAGTAGACCACACAATGCTACTGGAAAAACTAAAAACCATGGGCATAAAATCCAACACTATGGATTGGATAAGATGCTGCCTGAACAACAGGCAACAGAAAACAAAAATAAACAATACACTACCAGACAACCAACCTGTCACATCTGGTGTACCTCAAGGGTCAGTGTTAGGGCCATTACTTTTCATAATCTATATAAACGACTTTGAAAAATGGTTGCAAACTGAATGCCTCCAACTATATGCAGATGACACAGTCATATGCGCAAATGGTACCACCGAAGAGGAGGTAATAACTAAACCAAATAAACTCCTACTAAAACTAGATGAGTGGTGTGAGCCCAACAAAATAATCATCAACACAAGCAAATCAAAAACAGTACTGCTACTGAAATGCAGGCAATCAAATACCTTATCAGCAGCCACTGTGTGGTAAGATAACACCAACACTACAACTGGCCAGCATTGAAAACAAGCATGGGTACCCGGGCTTATTTGCTATGGACAGTATAAATACAGCCTCAATAAAAAAATAAAAAATATAAATATAAAAAAGTGTTTTAATCGGTGTTGGCCTCTCAGGCAAGGAGCTTCAGCGAAAGGTCGGAGTGGATACGATGATTGCATCATGGAGCCTAGATAGCATAAAGGTTAGCATACAATCCCTTGAATGGCAATATGTGTGGGTTCGAATCCCGCTCTATGTGCGATATTTCCCATTTTCAGCATTCCATGCGACACTGTTTGCCGTGAACAGGACCGTATTCAATCTAGGTGGTGTATGGTTGTTAAACTTACCGTATTCAATCTAGGTGGTGAATGGTTGTTAAACTTACCCTGTCAGGGACCTGTTCTACAAAGCATGATGCACAATGAGAATGAATGAATAAATGCTTAATGGCATATCAGCACACTAAGGGCTATACAATGCCATCAAAAATGTCTTAAAACCGATTAAACAGTCCAATGTGCTTTAAAAACGATAAAACTAAGGCAGTACTAACAGTGTCAAATAAACATTTCATACTTGCTACATTAAAATACTGTGCTCGAACATTTGCAAAGTCAATGCATTCAATCAAAATATGTTTCACAGTCAGAGGCACTCCACATGGTATGCATTCTAGCTGGTCTTCTGCTTTAAAGAGGTAACTATGAGTCAAATAGCTATGTCCAATTCGCATACGTGCAACAACGGTCTCTTCGCGTCTATTTCTATGACAAGCACCTGAAAATTTGCCAAGGGTGGGCTGAATCGCATGAAGCTTGTTCATGACAGCTTCATCCCATTGTAATTGCCACTTTTTCCTTATGACTGCACTAATGTGCCTTTTGAGGTCTGTGTGAGGAATGGGAAGAGGTGTAATGCATTTGTCGAGAGCTTCTTTGGCAGCCACGTCTGCAGCCTCATTTCCTCGAATGCCAACATGACTCGGCACCCAATAAAAAAGCACAGTTTTGTGAAGTCCTGAACATAAATAATGATGCACAATGAGCTGATGGTGCTACTTACACTTTACAGCATTAGTTCTTGCTTGTACTACCATAGAGCTGTACTTTTTTTAAATTGGTAATGCATTTTCTACTGAGCCTGTTGCACAGTTAGCTGCTATTGCTACCCACAACATCAGTTCTTGCTTGTGCTGGTTATTTGTATGTATACCTTTTCCACAGACCCCGCTGCACAGTCAGTGAGTTCCTACGCACGGTGCGCCCATTCCCTACACGCCATGTAGGGAATGGGCGCACCGTGAATCAGGGGCCAGGCCGACCAAGCAGTGCTGCCCCCTGTCGTCAAAACCACAGTCGGGTCTCCCCATACTGCCTGTATCTCACCCCCTCCCTCTCCCCCTCCTCCCCATGTCTATCTCATTGTTCAACAAACACACTGGCTGCTGTCCCGATAGAAACAGAAACAGAATGTGGAACACCTCAGGAGCAGTCCCACTGCCTGCTCTAAGTAGGTCAGTTATGTGTGTTAATAGGTCAGTAGCGTTAATAATAGACTACATTGCCATTCCAGCAGCACGGTGCATTGTGGGATGCATGGAAGAAAAACAAACCAGCGAGAAGCAGATGGCACATGGCACATGCTAAGACACTGGGTGCAGCTATGAAATGTGCTAGTTTCAGCTCATCTCAGCTCTTATTTGTTACATCGAATACCAACTAAAAAAATATATATAATATATTAAGATATTAATCTTATGGTTAATGACATATGTAGAACTAGAAAATGAATAGGGTTTTTTTTTTGTGTTTTTTTATTGACGAGGTATTTACTCTGCCCATAACGTATAAGCTCCTGTCAGGGTGCTTGTTTTCAATGCTGGACAGCTGTGGTTCTGTTTTGATCTGTTCCTTTGCCCAGGAGTGTTTACCTGTGTCTGCTCGGGTCAGCCTTCTGCAATTTGGTTGTTAGTAATAGCCTATGTTAGTTTCTTTGTAATTTTCCAGTTTTTTCTTGTCTAGTCTGAGTAATGATACCTTAGCCTACTATGTACATCTACTTGGGTGACATGCAGGCTTGTGGGAGAGGATCCCGTTCCATTCAGATTTTTGTTATTTGTTACAGCATCCTTTCACGTAAACCCTGTCCTTAGATAGTGCACTCGTGTGCTAGAACACACTCGGACCCTTTAGGACTGCGGCCAGGTGGGATGGCTGTGTTGCTTCCCTAGCCATTTTGTATTTCAGGGTGGATCAGTTGCAGGACCGTGGCTTGTCCACTTCTGTGTTGGTTTGTGCCATTACACATACCCAGGTGGACTGCGCCATGTGATGATAGCTTTCCTGAGATGTGTGCAACAACCATGGGACTCCAGTGCAATGGGCTGTAGGCACTGATTCCTATACATACTAAAGAGAGTAATGAGGATCTGTGTGGACAGGAGGTAAGGAGTGAGGGTGATAGGGCACTAGTACGTGAACAGGAGTTGATGCCAATAAAGCACAGCTTCTTCACTGTCAATCTTGTGCGACTTGTCTTCCCTTTCTTTCTTATGAGTTTGTTGGAGAGGGGCATCAGGTGTGAACTGACAAACAGTTGTCAGAATGCACCTGCAGAGAGTAAGTGGTATATCTGGGGCTCAGACGGCCAGGCATTCCAGTTATATTACACACTGTTCCTTGCCCTATCCTAAAAGTACCGAGCGCCAGGCTGGGAAGTGACAAAGATCAATTTTTAAGTCATTGGTTTGATTCAACCAGGGTTTGAACCACAATCCTATGATCTACCAACACGGGAGATGGATGCTCTAACTCATTCGGCAGTAGACTTTCGGCCATCCCGTCTGGCAGGTGAGGTTCAGCTACCTCCCAGGGTGAAATGCCACATTCATAGGTAGGTGTGGATATACTGTGGGGATGATGAAAATGGGAAATATTGTGCCTAGAGCTGGATTCGAACACAAAGCTCTTGCAGTCTGGGATAGTTTGCTAATAGCACCACCTAGGCTCCCTGATTTCATCACCCTATCCACACATACCTGTCTATTTGGTTCCTTGCCTGAGAGGTCAGTGGCAGACTGCTACACTTGTCTCCCTGGAATTGTACGTCTTTTAAATGGTTGACGTCCATAAGTCCTTTTAATGCTTACAATTACATATGCGCAGGCAATGCACTTAGATATATATACACAAGGTAGGTTCAACAACCATACAGTGCATAGCTTGTACAGGATCATGGTCATGACAACCAGTGTGGCGGGGCTGCTGAAAATGGGAAATATTGTGCCAAAAGTGGGAATCGATCACACATCTCTTGCTTTTTTGTTTGTTTGTTGTTGTTTTACGTCCTCTTGCAGGCCAGGCTAGTGTCCTAACCTTTACACCACCCGGGCAAGTCAGGATCGATCCTGATATGACCATTCATGTTGCTAGAACATACAGCCCCAATGAACAATAAACAAACCTTGAATTACCAAGTTTTGGAAAATATTCTGTGGCAATTCTGATTCATGTAAACACTTTGCTATGTAACTTTGACATCACTTGTCTTGTGGCAATATGTAAAGTGCTTGCATGTTTGTACATGCATACAGGGACATATCTCATTCTATGTAAACAAATATTATCAATTGCTGATTTGCTTTAACAATAAGTATGAAAACGACAGTGACAAAAGTCTTTTAAAATAGGAACAAATTGGGCAAAGTCTGTTCATGGAATCACTATTACATAACTTTGACATAATTTATTCGGTGGCCATATGTATATATGTATATATGTATGTATACAGTATATGTCCCAATAGACATGGATTGCGTGAGTGCTGACACATGGATGCATGTCTATTCAAAGTTAAAGAATTTCATGGATTTGTTTTTGTTGTGCCTCTGAAGTAAAGTGGGATTGTCTTATTTTATGTGCATTCAGTCTGAATATGATCGTAAATTTGTGTGTGCTTTCAATCTTGAAATGGGGGTGTGCTTCTATTGGGTAGCGTGCTTCAATTGGGACATATATGGTATATGTATTTGAAATACATATATGGAGAAATCTGATTCTATGTGAAGATTTCAATTGCCGATTTTTTGCAACGATGTATTTTGCATAAGTATGAACTTTTAATTCAATGTAACGTTGGTTGCTCGGCTGGGAGATCACCCCTCGGGGAAGCCATAATAGCTAGTTAACTTACTACATGTCTGTGGTTAAATAAAACTCAACGCAAGTCAATGAGCATGTGTGCGTAAAACAGCGCCTCCGGGTGAGTGAAGGACATGCCAGGAGATTAGCCGCCTTCCTCCAGGGGGGGTGTGCACTATCTGTCTGCCACCCCGGGGCCTGTTTAATACCCTCCCTCCATCTCCAGAGATTGTTGATAGTGGGCCCCCCCGGGCGTGGAAGCCTTGCCAGCCAACGGCTACCGACCTTCAGGAACACTGAAACATGTATGTAGTTTGTGAGTTACTAGTCTTCTGAGACCAGACGGGATGACCGAATGAGTTGGGCGTCCATTTCCCGTTTTAGTAGGTCGTGGTACTTGAACCTTGGTGGAGTCAAACCAATGACTTAAAATGTTATGCTGATGAATACGGCTGAAAAAATGTGTGTACAGGTGGACTGGTGGAGGTAAATGACCTCCCATTCGCTGCACACCACCTTAAGTGTCCTCTGCATGCACCTTGAATCAGGGACCAGCCCGACCAGGCAGTGCTGCCCCCTGTCGTCAAAACTAGTGGCTCTCCCCACATAGCCTTGGTGGTTGAAATCGACTATTAGAAGCAGTATCAGCTATGACTAAGAGTGTGGCTGGTGTGTGTACAGGTGGACTAGTGGCGGTAATGACCTCCCATTCGCTGCACACCACCTTAAAGGCCCGGTCACGTACACGCTAGCGAACGTAGTTGAACGTAGTGGAGGCTCACCTAGTCGAACGTCGTTGAATATAGTTGAACATAGTTGAACGTAGTTGAACATACCGGCATCCGTACTTCTCCGTGATGAGAACGTGTGTGGTCCGTGAGTTCCGATTTAAGCTTTGGACATGTTCAAAAGAGAGGTACATTTGAGGCAGACGTAGCCTCTGTGATGATAACATACTCTAGCGTACTCTAGCATACTCTAGCATACTCTAGCCTACTCTAACCTACTTCTTACTGTAATCTAGCATACTCTAGATTATTCTAGCATACCCTAGCGTACATTGACCCGCACAAAACCATGCCCGTTCTGCCGTGGTCACATAGCCATTAGTGGATGAAGTCAAATGTAATTGAACGTAGTGGAGGGTAACGTAGTTCAACATAGTTCAACATAGTTGGACGTACCGGGATCCATACCATAAAGTATCGGGATCCATACCTTAACGTTGATCTACCAAAACCTGCCGTACCTTAACATAGTTTAATGTAGTGATGGCATGTTTCACCCACATTAATCTATCCTACATTCAACTACGTTCACTAATGTGTATGTGACCAGTGCTGCCCCCTGTCGTCAAAACCACAGTCGATCTCCCCACCTAGCCTAGGTGGTGGAAATCGACTATTAGGAGCAGTGTTGGCTATGACTAAGAATGCGGTGGGTGTGTTTACAGGTGGACTGGTTGCGGTAAATGACCTCCCAGTTCCTACACGCCACCTTAAGTGTCAGGGGAATTGGTGTACGGGCTTAGAGCTTGGTACTCGGCATTTCTAGGATAGTGCAAGAGCAGTGCAATGAGGAAGACCAATTGTCCGTGATTGAAATTTCCCTTGCATAATCAACTAATGTACCAAAAAGAAAATTGCATAATCCATAACCCGATGGCTTGGACTTTCAGCCATATATTTCAAATATATGAGACCGTCTCAAAAGGTGATAACAAATTTCTTTAACCACATAACGATGGACACAAAACAGCCCAGAAACCGTTACACTGAAAACAGAAGACAAAGACATTTGCTTCAACGCAATATGTACTCTTTGGAAAGTATAACATACTCTGTAAAACAAAAACTAAATCAGGTTATCCCTAGCAAATGCATATTTGCTTATTATCCTCCGACTCACGGAACTGAGGAAGTCTGGGACACCTCCACTCGAGTACCAAGGACTGCATACAGAGATTCAAGGCCAGTTTGCAGACCACCTCTCCATATACACTGATGGTTCGAAAGACCAAAGCCGGGTAGCTGCTGCGGCAGTCTGCCGATGGGAAAAATTTGGTGTATGTTTGCCCGATCAGAGCTCGATTTTCACTGCAGAAGCCCAAGCACTCCTTCTCGCGTTGTAGTGTATCGAGGTATCCAACCACACTAACTATGTTATATACAGTGATTCGTTCTCTTGCCTCCTGGCTGTTGCTGGACTGAAAACGAATCACTCTATTCTAGCAATGGTCATTTATAAAATGAACCAGCTGACAACGGATGGGTATGACATCCACCTGTCCTGGGTGCCTGGCCATGCTGGCATACAAGGAAACGAACGAGCTGATCGGGCTGCGAAGAAGGCCCTGAACAGTGATCTTGAACCGTGTCTGATCCCTTACTCTGATCTGAAACCACTAATAGCCACCCACATAAAATCCAAATGGCAACATGAGTGGGATGAAAACATTAATAAACTTAAAGAAATTGAACCATCTGTGGGAAAGCCACCACACACTCATGTGGGAGGTCGGCGGGAACAAGTGGTCCTTAGCCGCTGCCGTATTGGCCACTCGTGGCTTACACATGCTTTTCTGCTCAAGGGGGATCCTCCCCCTGAATGTATTGGGTGTCAGTCCCCGCTGACACTCAAACACATTTGACTAAGTTGCGTTGATTTTTTGGCCCTGCGCCAACAGTTCTACACTGCAGACAGTATGCATGACCTTTTTACTGAGGTAAAACAGGAACACATTTTAGCCTTTTTGAGGGCAGCTGGACTGTACCCCTTCATATAGTTTACTAAATAGACTCTATCAATTATTAACAAAACTTTTCATTTTCTATGGGAATTTGCTTCCCTTGACCACAAATATATGATTGTAAGCTTTCTAATTTAATGAGTGTCTATTGGCACATAATTGATTGTCTGCTTTTACATGTAAAAGCGATGGTTTGAACTAAAAACAAACATTTCTCACCATGAATATGGCCTAGGCTGCTGACACGGCATAAAGCAATCACCAATCAATCAATCAATCATCTCATATTTGTTATAAACAGATTGTATTCCCAGAGCAAACCGCAACAAACAAGATTTGTTCATACCTACCAAATTTAGATCCTGGTGCACTCATTTATGATTCATCTTAGCCTTAGACCCTTTTAGACATCTACACTTGTTGGCTTTGATAGACGATCACGTGACCTAGTTAACATTATTGCACTTGGCTTTAACTGATGTGCACACACTAATTATTGTGCATGCCATCACTTCAAATATCTTCCAAAGTTATCCAATTTTCATCAACAGTACCCTAAACTGTAATGTACACAGGTATCTGAACCCCCACCCCCCAGCCCCCGCGTAGTGCCATGTCACGATCATCAGGAATGTAAACAATGTCATGGATTAATAGTCAGTATCGGACAAGACGGGATGGCTGAATGAGTTAGAGCGTCCATCTCCCGTGCTTGTAGATCGTGGGGTCGTGGGCTTGAACCCTGATTGAGTCAAACCAATGACTTAAAAATTGATACTTGTCGCTTCCTAGCCAGGCGCTCGGCATTATTAGGACAGGGCAAGGACTGTTGTGCTCACTGTCGGGATAATGTGACTGAGTGGGATACCAGGTCATGGTGATGGCGGCCTGGTTTACCAGTGGGACAGCACTATAAAGTCACCATGAGTGTGGACTGTCACAAGTTGGTACCCATCCTGATATGACCTTAGATGTTGCTAGGTCGTAAAACAACAACAAACAATAAAAGTCAGTATCTAAGAAGAACTCAACGTGTCGACTTCATCGTGTTAGATGGTGTGGGGTACGAACCCACGCCCACATTCGTAGACTAGCTTATACCAAAGATGCTATAATACTAAGACGGCTCACTCCCTATCTCTCCAATGGTAATGTAAATTTCGCAGTGCCACCTTGTGGTGGGATGGATCACCCCGGCTGCTGGTTGGTGTTTCACATGTAAACACATACAATTATATTATACATGAGATAGGTAAGTATGAATACACATCAATATGAAATTGCTATGAACAAATACGCATCATCATCAGCATCATCATCAGCATTGCCATCATCACACATTTTTGACATTCATATATACATTTATAGGTAGTATATATAAATATATGCTAGTGTAGGCACCCGCGGGCTTTGACGATTGTATATATTGAGCTGGGCAGAATTCCGGCGTTTCGAACGCGCCGGCTTCGTGCGAAGCATTTTGCGCCCGCTGCTCGCTAGGCGGCGTGCCGGTAGTCGTATATAACCACGGCGCTCGGCCGGCTCGGCGCCCACCTGATACGCACCCGGCCTGCGCGCCGGTTCGCTCACCCGAGAAAAAGTTGCACCGTCTGCACCGCCTGCACCAGCTGCTGTCAGCGGTCGACCGCTCCTGTCACCTTACGCACTTCACTGCTTGGTAGCTGTCACTTGTCGGCTATTGTCTTTAGACATATGCCGAGGGACTTTTGTGCACCGTGTGGCTACATACACCCTGCGCCCATTAACGACGGGTGCACTCGACGCCCAGCACGGACTCGTCGTGCTACGCGTCAGAACGAGGAAATGATGGAAAAGGAAAAATTGAAGTCGGAGAAGTTGTTGGAGCGTGCTAAGGATAGTTTGGTCGTACCGGTCGTCTCGGACGACTCGCTAAGTGACGACGAACAGTCATTGCTTGAGCGTTTGCAGGGTTTGGAGAAGAGGAAGAGGAAAGCGGTGATAGAGGAGAAGACTATAGCAATTGAAAGAGAGCTATCATTAATGTCGTTGGGAGGTGCGGACAAGAGTGCGTCACGGGACAGCGGTGGCGGGCGGAGCAGGTCGGGCGGCAGGCGAGGGAGCATGTCGAGGGGGTGGCGGAGGAGCCGTTCGTTGAGTCGCCGTCGGAGTGTCTCCAGTGCCGGCGGTCAGAGCGTGTCGGGCGACAGAGGGGGGGGTACGTGCAGGGACCACACCGCCTCGTCAGGCAAGCGCCGGGAGTCAGGGTCACCGGGCGCGCACCGGCGGTCGAGGACGCCGGTGCTGGAGACAAGCAAGTCGGAGCTATGACGGGGCAGGAGTCCTTCGAGGCGTCGTAGGCGCCATAGGCGCCGCAGTTGTTCATCGTCTTCGTCCTCAGACAGGACGCGTAGTCGCGAGAGGTGACTTAGAAGTAAGTGGTCCATAAAACGCTTCACAGAAGATAAGAAAACTGTTCGTAAGTTGAATTGTTACGAGCTCATTGAGGCGAACTGTCACTGGATGCTGCATACTAAGGATACAAACATTAGAGACTATAAGCGTTTTGTTCGTCATATCGTTTATTTAGCGGGTAGAGCTAAAACTGATAAATTTGTGAATGCTGCGCATGTGAACTATGACGTTGGTGTTCGTCGCTTGGCGGCAGATGACGGTTATTCGGCGTTTAACCCGGGAAATTCTGAGCTGACTCTACGGTACTATGGATTTGATTGTCTGAAGACGAACACTTATAGTCAGTCGAAAAAAGGAAGCGAGTCAAAGCAGTACACGAAGGAAGGTGTACGACCTTGTTATGGTTTCAATAGTGAGGATGGGTGTTCGAGGGATGAACAGACATGTCGATTTGGCCATTGGTGTGGCAAGTGCGGGGCGAAATCGCACCGGTGCGATAAATGTAGGAAAGATTGATGTGGGGTCGGGCGCACCGGTGTTGAGGGAAGCGGGTCAATGGACGCTCATGAGGACCGGCGGTGGGCGGATCCATTGATTGATTGCTCAATTGGTCAAGGCGAGTCGGGGGGCGTGGCGGCTCAGGATAGTCGGGTCACGCACTCTCCGCTGATTGATTGCTCGACTGGTCATGACGTGCCGGGGGGCGTTGCAACTCAAGTTGTTGGCACTGCGCACTCTGGCCCTGTTACAATAGACAATGCTCAATGTGGCATTGCAGACATTAATTGGCAGACTTGCTTGCTTAATTGGATTGATTTAATGAGTGCTTGGATGTTTGTAACAGTGGACTTAGATTGTTTTGTTGTTCATGCCATTGATGATCGCAATAATGATTTTGTTGTTGATTTTGTTGTTTTGAATGCATGTTTTCTAGGGAGTTGTCATTGTACTCATTACATTGCGGGTAACCTTACACAGTTGCGCCCGTGTCGTGCGTTCTGCGAATTATTTTTATTCGGTTCGCATGACGCTGATTGGAGTTATATATTGAGAGGTTTTATTTTTGGTTTTGAAGTCATTAATTCTGACTGTGTTGCCACTTACACTGTATTTAATAGGGCAGTTCGCTCTGACGAGCATTATAACTTTATTGGTGAACAGTTATCTAATGAATTAAGCAATGGTTATATTACTGAGGTGGTGGTTCCCCCCCTTGCATTCACAATATTTTTTGTGTCCCGAAGTCTACGGGTGATGGTTTACGCTGTGTTGTTGATTGTTCACGTCCGTTATGTGGGTCTGTGAACGCGTACGTCGACAAGGTTAGTCAGACATTTTCCTACTTGGGCGTCGATGACCTTGTCGATGGTGTGTGTTCACAGGACTACATGGCAGTAGTGGACATTAAGAATGCGTACCGAGCAGTCTCGATCCATCCAAGTGATAGAGAGCGGCAGGGACTGCAATGGGATTTTGGTGCAGGTGTTCGTTTTTTTGTAGATAACCATATGTGTATGGGGCTGTCGTCCAGTCCGTATATATTTACGAGAATCAGTAACTTCATAGTGCGTGCTTGTAGTCGTCGAGGTGCATCGGAAGTAATAAATTACTTGGACGATTTCGCCGTAGCGGATCGTTCTTGGGACGCATGTGTGCGGTCTCAGTTGATTATTGTGAGAGTTCTTAGACAGTTGTTTTTTTTTGTCAGTTTCCCTAAAATGTTGTCTCCATCTCAGTGCACCAGATTCCTGGGCATAGAGATTGATGCGGTGCACATGAAGTTGTTTCTGCCGGCAGATAAGGTAGTGAAATTGAAAGCCCATCTGCTTTCCTTTGTGGGGAGACGGAAGGCGACAAGACGGGACTTGTAGAGATTGGGAGGACGCTTAGCGCATTGTGCTTCAGTAGTGAAGGGAGGCCGTTCATTTTGTAGTCGAGTATACGACGCCATTAGGACACTGAAGCTTCCATACTACCAGTTCAGGCTGAATCAGGCGTTTGGGGAGGAGGTAGCGTGGTGGTTAGAGTTTGTAGACCGTTTCAATGGCCACGCACGCATATTGGGGAGCCACGCAGAATGCTTGTCTGTGTATACAGATGCGTCTTCCTCTGGTTTTGGCGCACTGCATGGTGACGACTGGTGCGTCAGAGATTTTGACTCGGACGCGTCTCGAGACTTAGAGTCGTCTGTTCACCATCATTACGCACATTCCACTCAGATTTGTGATGATGCGCATATTAATGTGCATGAGATGTGGGCGGTTATGGCAGTTATGGCGGCCGCGACAAGGTGGGGAGAGCGTTGGAGGGACAAATCAGTAGTGTTCGTCACAGATAACATGACTGTTTGAGCAGCTTTAGCATCTGGGAGATGTAGGAGTAAGTTAATAATGGACTGGGTGAGACAGTTGTTTTGGATTTCTTGCGAATATAATTTCGAGATTAGTTCAGTGTATGTACCTAGTGAGAGAAATATTATTTGCGACGCTTTGAGTCGTTGGACTGTAGAGAGTGATAGGACTCGGGTTGGGTCGGTAGACTCTGCTGGGCAATTGTGCTGTAGGCATTTGTTTGCTTGACTTTATTTTTTCCTTTTTCCTTGCCTGAATTGAGTCAGGAGATGTCGCTGCTCCAGTCGAGCTACTATGCTGTAAGCAGTCGCGCCATGCGTTCGACCCAGATTAAGAAGTATTTCTCGTTTTTGGACGAGTTCCAGGGTATATTTCCTCCTCTGCCATGCCCTGATGTGCAGGTGGGGTTATATATTACGTGGTTGACCAGATCTTTAAAGTTTAGCTCTATTACGAATTATTTGTCGGGGCTGAATTATTTTTTACAGGCTAGAGATTCTCCTCCTATTAATTATAACTCTCATTTGATCAGGACAGTTTTGGGAGGAGCAAAGAGACAGTTAGGGTGCGTGGTGAGACGCGCTTCTCCGTTGTTGCCCGGACAGTTATTATTGATTTTTTCCTTTATGACAGACAGTGTGGGTCATGTGGCGATTCGCGCTGCCTTATTGACAGGTTTTAGAGGGTTGTTGAGAAAAAGTCAGTTAACGAGGTCGGATTCCGTGCTGTCTAGGGAGAACTTTAAGTTCTTCAGTTGGAGGATGTTGATTACAGTAAAACGAACTAAAACTATCCAGTTCAGGCAGCGGGAATTGTTGATCCCTGTGGCTAAAGTGATGAATCGTGAGTTGTGTGCAGTCTATTGGACCAGGAGACACTTTAGGGAGGTCCCTGTGTTGGACACTTTGCCGGCTTTTCAAGTGCCATCACCTAAGGGTGGGTTCAAGCCTCTGGCGTATGGAGCGTTGAATTGTGCCATTAAATATTTTGCTGAGTGCACAGGGTTGCAGAAGGAGTTATTTTCTTGTCATTCGCTTCGCAGGGGGGGGTGTACGTTTCTTGCTATGCAGGGTGCTACGTTAGGGGAGTTGAGGACTAGAGGGGATTGGTCCTCAGATGCTATCTTTTCTTATATTGCTTCTCCCCTCCCTGAGCGGATTTTAGCTGACATGAGAGTCGCTTCGGCCTTGTCGAATTATTAGTTGGCTGGGGGCGCGGTGCGCCATTGGCGGTTAGGCCAGCCAGATACATTATTTAGATGGTAATAATAAATGTATTATCCACATCCGTTCTTGTGTTTGTCCTTAGTGGGTCTACAGGTAGAATATATGCGTATATGCTAGTGTAGGCACCCGCGGGCTTTGACGATTGTATATATTGAGCTGGGCAGAATTCTGGCGTTTCGAACGCGCCGGCTTCGTGCGAAGCATTTTGCGCCCGCTGCTCGCTAGGCGGCGTGCCGGTAGTCGTATATAACCACGGCGCTCGGCCGGCTCGACGCCCACCTGATACGCACCCGGCCTGCGCGCCGGTTCGCTCACCCGAGAAAAAGTTTTGTTTATTTGATTCGGCGGTTAGGCCAGCCAGATACATTATTTAGATGGTAATAATAAATGTATTATCCACATCCGTTCTTGTGTTTGTCCTTAGCGGGTCTACACATATAATATAGCACCTGTTTAACCAAGAGAACAGCCAGTGCACCAAGTGGTGGGTTTGATCATTTTGATTACACAGTACAGGCTGAGTGAGCCGTCTTAGTATTATAGGGTCTTTGCTTTACTGGTCACACTGGGCCGTATTCATGATGCGGTGTTAGCGAGCCAAAACTGGTTTTGGCCGGGATTTCTGGGTTAGCGGCGAAAACTCAGTACGCAAGGAGTGCAAACACACCGAGTGTAAGCTAACACCGCATCGTGAATATGGGCCCGGTGTGTACGGAGGGGGGGGGGGAATCACAATCAACGGATTATGCAATATTAATAAATAAAGCCATAGCCTACACGTGGATGCACATATGGCTATATATAGAACAGAGAGAAAGCGAGTAAGAGCATGAGGGTATCAGAGGAAGACAGCGCAGAGAGGGCAATACATAGAAAGATTGGTTGGTTGTTGGAGTTTTACGTCCTGGCAACATCTAAGGTCATATCAGGATGGGTAACGACTTGTGACAGTGCACACTCATGGCGACTTTATAAGTTCATAGTGCTGCCCCACTGGGAAATCAAGCCACTGGCACCATGACCCAATATCCCACTCAGTTACAGTATCTTGACACTGAGCTAACCAGTCCTTGTCCTAGCCTATTAATGCCGAGCGCCAAGCTAGTGCAAACCGTACAAGTACCCATTTTAAAGTCATTGGTTTTTACTCGACCGGGAACTGAACTGCCGACCTTCCGCACGCGAGGCCCGTGCTCTACCGATTAGGCAAACCTCACCCGGTATGAATAGATACCCATGATGACCTACTTGGCCATCACACAAGTGCAGTGAGTTGGCACGGTGTTTGTGACTGCATTGCTGTATGCATCTTCTCTGCAACTGCAACTGCCTCCCGCTCCCAGTGCACGCGGGTCGTATTCGGTCCCGCACTGCGCGGTCACGTGACCACTAATCACGTGCACCGAGGCTACTTCCGGTGGGCATTAACTAGGCCCGACCTATGTGTGTGTGTGCAAGGATTGGTGCGAGGGGTTGGTAAATAGGATTGGTGAAAGGGATTGGTGAAAGGGATTGGTGAAAGGGATTGGTAAAAGGGATTGGTGCAAGGAGTTGGTGCAGGGGATTGGTGCAGGGGATTGGTACAGGAGATTGATGTATGCAGTTGATGTAGAGGATTGGTGCAAGGGGTTGGTGCATGGGAATGGTGCACGGGGTTGGTGCAAATATTGGTAAAGGGGGTTGGTGCAGGGGATTGGTGCAAGGGAATGGTGCAAGGGATTTATGCAAGGGATTGATATAGGGGATTGATGTAGGGGATTGGTGTATGGGATTGATGTAGGGAATTGGTGTAGGGGATTGGTCCTGGGGATTGATGCATGGGACTGATGCAGAGGATTAGTGCAAGGGGTTTGTGGAGGGGATTGGTAAAGGGGGTTGGTGCAGGGTGTAAACATATAGGGATTTTCAGTTCGGATTTATATATTGGTAGAGAGAATTACTATTCTCAGGCGACGGAGTGGGGACAGAGAAGCAATGGGTGCCCCACTCGCTGTGTGACATAAGAGACTATGTGGAAAATATATGACAACACATAGTGCCTGAGATTATGACATGAAGTTCATATGTAAGGGACAGTTAATGTTTAGTGAAATGTTCCCTCTATGCACCAGTAAGAGTGCAAATGGAGGGGAAGAACATTTTTAATATATGTTTATTGTAACTATCTGCAACTACCTGTTACCACAGGGCTGATGGGCAAGCCCAACCAGTCATCCTGCATACATTATGGACACCACCTGCAGCTGGGGTTAAGTGACAGCTGCCCCCTATTAGGGTGTCGCCCCCCAGGCTGTAGAGGGTGTCTGATTGGCTGGCTGTGGGAGACCCAGTCACCTGCATCCCTTATACCTGACACACAGACCTCACTATATGCACTGCTGCATGGACTTCTTCTTGGCTAGGCTCTCTAGCAGGAGGCAACTCTTCTCTTGTCCAGGAACCCAGACACTCTGTCTGAGGCTCCACTTTCTATACACAAACTAGCAGCAGCTATTCCAAAGGCACTGAGCTGGGTGCAACAACCATGGAACTCCGGTTCAATGGGCTGTAGGCACTGATTCTTCTACAGACTAGCAAGAGTAATGAGGATCTGTGTGGACAGTGGGTAAGGAGTGAGGGTGATAGGTCGCTAGTAGGTGAACAGGAGTTGATGCCAATAAAACACAACTTCTTCACTGTCAATCTTGTGTGACTTGTCTTCCCTTTCTTCCTATGAGTTTGTTTGAGAGGGGCATCAAGTGGGAACTGACAGACATTTGTCAGAACGCACCGGGGAAGAGTAAGTGGTATCTGGGGCTCTGACGGCCGAGTCCAAAGATATTACAAGTGGATTGGTGAAGGGGATTTGAGCAGGGATTAGTACAAGGAATTAGGTGCAGGAGATTTGTGGTGGGGATTGGTACAGGGGATTTGTACAGCATATTTGTGCAGCGTATTGGTGCAGGGGATTGGTCTCGGGGATTGGATTGAATGAATGAATAAATGCTTAACGGCATATCAGCACATTTAGGGCTATACAATGCCATCAAAATGTCTTAAAACCGATTAAACAGTCCAATGTGCTTTAAAAACGATAAAACTAAGGCAGTACTAACAGTGTCAAATAAACATTTCATACTTGCCCTAGGGGATTGGTAAACGGGACCGGTAAAGGGGGAATATTAGAGGATTGGCATAGGGGACTGGCACAATGGACTGGTGCAGGAGATTGGTGTAGGATATTGGTGTAAGGGATTGGTGCAAGGGGATTGGTGTAGTAGAGGATTGGTGAAGAAGATTGGTACAGGAGAATGGCGCAGGGCATTGGTGTAGTGGATTGGTGAACAGGATTGGTAAAGTAGAATGGTGCAGGGGATTGGTGTGGGGATTGGTGTCGTGGATTGGTGTAGGGGATTGTTGTAAGGGAATGGTGCAAGGGAATGGTGTAGGAGATGGGTGAATGGGATTGGTAAAGGAGATTGTTGGTACTCCCCGATTTTTTATGTAACAGATAGAGCATGCGCGCTACCCATTAATGTTGCATAGTCCGATGAAAATATCAAATTTTCAAAACGAAAATAATTAGGTTTGATTCTACATATTGAACTGGTGCACTTTTTAAACATTTGTCGCCAGATATAAAATCTCGTATTTGCGGGTCCCCGCATATCATATATGTGGGCGTTTGAATTTATTGATGGCCGATCCAGTTAGGTGGTATGTGAGGGCTATGGTTACTTATATTAAGTTCTCTCATTTAGTAGCTGTACTGCTCGACCGGATTATGCTGCCCGGACATCCAGTATACTGCGTGTGGTTCATAAGGCATAGTATCCTGCATAAGGCATACTATTCTGCATAAGGCATACTATCCTGCATAAGGCCCACTTTTTGATATCTTCTATTCATATTTTTATTTTTTTATATTTAGTTTTTGGTCCATTAGTTGTTTAAGCAGGGGAAATTTCAGTCATAGACGACTGGTCTTCCTCATTCCACTGCTGGTCAATTGAAAGCCCGAGCCTACACTTTTACTGACCCAAGGGATTTTTAACCTCCCACACCATATAGACATGGTATGAGAGCAACCGGCCTTTGATGACGCTGTAAGTTATACACAGCGGTGGAAATCCAAATTGGCAGAGCTGGGGGCATGGGGAATCGAACCGCCGACCCTCAGATTAGGAGTCTGGCCTAGAAAAAAGTCAGACACTCTAACCACTCCGCCACAGAGAACGCCACATTATATATCAGAGCTTATCCCATAGTAGAGACACACATGACACAACACGCAATTTGAGTCGTGATAGACGAGCTTGGAATCATATCAATATCTTGGGCGACGGAGTTGGGGACCATTGGTATGTAATAGTGATGCAATGTGTGCCCACTCGCTGTGTGACATATAAATAACTGTGTGGAAATGTTATGTCATTGGTTTGACTTGGCCTGGGTTCAAATACCATGACCTAGTGAACCAGGAAGTGGGCACTCAACTCATTCTGCCCATCGGGTGATAATTAAGATGGCACAAGTTGTTCGCTTGAAATATCAAAAATCTACTAAAATGAAAAAATCAATAAATGGAAGTGTTGAGAGTGGATAGGGCCAACAAGAATGTTGTGCAATGGTAGAAATAACGAGGCATTGTGAGATCGAGTTGGAACCATACAGGTACAGGGGAGGCTGTGATTGGTGGGTTTGTGGGCAGGTGTGTTGGCTACCTGTTGTTGTACTTCAGGGGCCAGTAATGACAATCAATAAGAAGCACCTGTTCATTTGCTTCCACTGTTGGATCGTCCGTCCCTGTAGGAATGATGTACCCCGCATTGAACCCTCTCCTTCTGTAAAGTGCCCTTTGATGTTTTTTCCCAATTGGCAGTTTCGTAATCCTTGCATCGCCATTATTTTGTATATATATGGCTAGTGATGAACCCTTTATCGCGTGTAATAATGCCTGTAGTGTATTGCACCCCCCCCCCCCAGGTGGGATCCCATCATGCACCGCTCCGCCTCCTGCGCGGGGCCTAGTCTCCACTCGCTCAGAGGAATATATATATATGTGTACTATATAATTTATTATGTGGATATAAATAACACCAGCCCCTTAATGTTCCTCTCTAACCACTTTAACTTCCATGTTATTCACTGGACAGCAGGCATTCTCTCCTCCCTGCCTCATCTACACCGTGAGCCAACTGTCACTCTGCTCAATATGTTATGCATAACCCTTATGCGAGTATAAAGTCACGGAACTGAGGTTATTATTATTATTGTCTATTACTATTGTTGTAGACCCATTTGGTGTGGAGCATACCCAACCCTATGTGACAGGTGGCGCCACCACTGACACCCATCCTAACCAGGAACGGGTGGGAGCGGTATTACTGCTGTCTGCCTTTGTCAGTTTCATCAGCTCTGGGTGTAATAGGATATATCCTAGTCGAGTCAAACAAATGACTAACAAAATTG
Source organism: Branchipolynoe longqiensis (assembly GCA_030323885.1). NCBI lineage: Eukaryota > Metazoa > Annelida > Polychaeta > Phyllodocida > Polynoidae > Branchipolynoe > Branchipolynoe longqiensis. The sequence goes on from CM059194.1 coordinate 26,952,041, forward strand.
ATACTTGTCGCTTCCTAGCCTGGTGCTGGGCATTAATAGGATAGGGCAAGGACTGGTTAGCTCAGTGTCAGGATAATGTGATTGAGTACTATATTGTGCCATGGTGATGGTGGTCTGATTTCCCAGTGGAGCAGCACTATAAAGTAATCATGAGTGTGCACTGTCACAAGTCGGTACCCATCCTGATATGACATTAGATGTTGCCAGGACGTAAAACTCCAACAACCAACCAACCTAATGTAATGGTATTATCGTTAGAAACGCTGGTGTTGGTTGTGCCGACGGAATGGCCATAGATACATCAAGGGGCGGGGGGGGGGGGGTGATCAAACATTCACTGCTACCCACAGTAGGGGTGAATCACTACTATATCTAAATCTGAGAAAAATCTGATTTGATATAAACAAGATGTGGAGCTCCTGGTTCCAGTGTCCAGTGTTTATCTATATTGACACAGAGTTGGTGAAATGGGAGAGAATCCAAGAAAAAGAACTAAGATGGCGGTCACTGAATGCTCTCGATTCGACTTTCAAAGTCTATTAATTAACATGATTTCCAGATAGATTCTTCACTTTAAACATATCAGGCTATTACAGATAATCACTTGAACCATATATTTAGCACGTTAGATTGCAAATTGATGTGGTCGTTATTTCCATAACCACAGCCTTCCGGCACTTCTTTTTCTGTCGCGTTGTCTGGCAGTGCTGTCACAGAGACAGTGGCTATGGTAGTAACTAGGCGTGTGTACATTGCATAAGTAATGCCCACCGAACCACTCCGCCATCAGGCCGTGTCGCCGTGAAAAGACCGGCGCGTGACGAGGGTGGGAATGTCCCAGGAAGTGAGCTGCTCAACGAGCACCTCCGAGTCCGTTCACTTCCGGTTCAACCTACGCGCCGGTTGGGTCTTTTTTCTTCTTCTTCTGGTGGAGTCATTTTCCACTAGCAGTTCATTGTCTGGTTCAAAGTTAAACAGAACACCATAGAATGAGGAGACGGAACGATAGAGTGAAGGAGGTGAGGTGTTTTTTTTAGCACTTTATTGGAACGAGGAGGTCGGTTTGGTGTTTGTTGGAGTTTTATGTCCTGGCAACATCTAAGGTCATATCAGGACAGGTACCGACTTTTGACAGTGCACACTCATGGTGATTTTATAGTGCTGTTCCACTGGGAAATCAGGCTGCCAGCATCATGACCCAATATCCCACTCAGTCACATTATCCTGACATTAAACCAACCAGTCCTTGCCCAATCCTATTAATGCAGAGCGTAAGGCTAGGTAGCGACAAGTATCAATTTTCTAAGTCATTGGCTTGACTCGACCATGAATCAAACTCCCAATCTCCCGCACGGAAAGCCTTCGCTCTACCGATTCGGCCGCCGCGTCCAGTGGAGCGAAGAGGAACCATCAGGTCAATGATCCAAAGGTGAAGGTCAATGGGGGGCATAGTGATGGCGCCTAATATAAGTATAGCAGTGGTAATCCAATATAAGGGTAACTCAAGTGTAAATCAAGTTATCAACAACAGCAGTCAGGTGGGTGGGTAAAGTCAGTGCTGCACTCAGCTGGCAGGGTAAAAGCGCTGGTGTCGCTGGCAGTCAAATTGGAGTTTGCGGTGAGTAGCTGGATGGGGGTGCTGCTGAGGCAACTGCCCATTGGTGGAGCCGCGTAGGTGTGGGAAGCGAGGATCTGGTGGGAGTGGGGTGGGTGATGGCTGGTAGAATAGCTGAGGTGTGTGTCTCCTCCCTGATGAATCAGACGTAATTCTTACGTATTATGAAACCAGTAATTGACAAAGCATTGTCTCCCTGTCTGACTTACAGAATAATAAATAACACATCGGGGATGATAATCTTGGTAGAGGTTTTGCTAGCATATTGTCTTGGAGGGAGGTGATGAGAATTTGTAATATAATTTATTATATGAATATAAAGTGGCGGTGCCTGCTTTATTATTATTAGTTATTCTGCCACCGCTTGTTTATTTCTTATTTAATATTGAACGAATCGTGTAGGTGTGTATTTTGCTGTGAAGCCTGGTGCTGGCGCCACCTGTCCCATTTCCGGTGCTTTGATATTGCCGTCATATTATCATTCGCGGAACAATTTTAAACTGAATATGAAATATTGTGCCTAGAGCAGGAATTAAATGCACATCTTTTGCTTTCTGGCGTAGTGTGCTAAACATTACATCACCTAGGCTCCTTGATGTCATTACCATATCCACGCCCACCTGTCTATGTGGCTCCTTGCCTGCGAGGTTAGTGCAGAACACTACGCTTGTCCCCCCTGGAATTGTAAGTCTTTTAAATGGTTTATGTCCATAAGTTGTTTAATGCTTACAATTGCCTACATACAGGCAATGCACTTAAAGGTACATAGACAGGGTCAGTTCAACAACTATACAGCACACACAGCTTGTGTAGGATCCATGTCCAGCAACCAGTGCCATGGCAGGTGGTGAAAATGGAAAATGTTGTGTCTAGAGCAGGAATCGAATCAGAGAGCGTGTATATAAACAGATGAGAGGGACAACTCCCATACTAGACCGTGTAACAGCTGCCGACTGTGGCGCTCCAAGTGGTGGTTGTTGAACAGTATATGACACAGCTGTCAAACTCAAGGCATTGTCAATGGCCGTGAGCAATCTTCGTACAGAAAAAGTGAAATATCTCTAAAACTACACCACATAGAAACAAACTGTTTGGAACACATATAGAAAACATATTTAACGATGAGACTATATTAAATTCATATGGCTAGGGTTCTGTATTTCTATTAATTTTGAATAAAATACACGTTTTGCACTACACGTACGGCAAACTCAAGGCATTGTCAATGGCGGTGAGCAATCTTCATACAGAAAAAGTGAAATATCTCTAAAACCACATGACCTAGACACAAACCGCTTGGAACACATATAGAAAACATGTTTACCAAAAGGATTATATTAAATTGATAAGGTTAGGTTTCTGCATTTCTATTAATTTTGAATAAAAACAAATGTTTTGCACTGCACGTACCGTCAAACTCAAAGCTTGTTCAACATTAACCGCCAGGAACGCCACTGTAGCCTGTGTTACCGATTTTCGCAGGAGTTGTCCCTCTCATCTGTTTATATACACGCTCTCTGATCGAATCTACATCTTCTGTATTCTGGACCAGTGTGCTAAATATTACATTAATCTTGCATGTTTACACTTCAAATAACTCTGAAGCTAGTAATTTTAAAGCAGCCTTAACTCACACTAAAGCAAGGTAGATTACAATGATCAAAGTAATATATTTATCTCGGAAAATGACAGAAACTCAAAACCATCGGACTATGCAACTTTAAAATGAGTGATACCCAATATGGGTTTGTCCATCTGGAAGTGTTGACCAGTGTGTCTGTCCTTCCCTGTTTTAGCCCTATTGTGGTAAGAACTGGGTGGTCTTTCCTGTCTGTATTATTGATTCCTTCCATAAGAAAATGGGAGACAAGACACGAGCTTGGGTTAAGCCTAACACTCTTACTGGCTCTTAAGACCTTACTGTTTACATGTTATTAAAGCTGCATAGTCCGATGAAGCATAAACTTTTCAAGGCCAAAAGCACTTACCAAGATTTTATTTTACATATCTATTTTAGATACTGGTGCACTTATTAAGCATTTGTTGCCACATAGAAGGGAATACTGAGTCAATTTAACAGAACCTGTTACTGCAGAAGCCTATGGTTTCAGGATGTTGGCATGCTTGCCAAAATTAATTTAGCATGTTTGCACTTCAAATATTTCAAAAGTTAGTCATTTAAAATAAAAGTTATATAAAACTAACAAGCAAGGTAGACAAGGTATAACAATCAATTTCATATATCTATCTCAGAAAATGATAGAAATTCAAAAACCATCGAACTACGCAACTCTATAGCAAAATCGATAGAGGAATGGGAAGGCGGTAGGGGTGTGTGAGGCGCCACCTATAGGGAAGGAGGAGAAATAGGGTAGCTGTTTGGTAGCAGACCTCCTGCTCTCCCAGCTGCACCCTGCCTCCAGTAACCCAAACAACAAAGGAACACATAATACAGGGTTTACATGAGTAGTAGACAGCGACAATAGGAGCATAATAACAAAACAGGATAATTACATACATATTAATATTTGCATAATTCCTTTATACTTCACATAATGACTGTAAAGACCAGGCAGCTTGCCTGCTAATGGGCCCCTGTCGTGTGAGTGGGTCATTTTGGTGAGTAGTATGTAGAGAATGCTTTGCGGTTGGAGGGATGTGTGTGCCAGTGGGGACTTGGTGAGTGGGTGGGTGAGTGGGTGGGAGCGGTATTACTGGTGTCTGCCTTTGTCAGTTTCATCAGCTGTGGGTGTAATAGGATATATGCATGGAGATAGGGGCCTGGCATGACAGTATGTGTGTGTGTGGGGGGGGGGGAGGATAGGGATAGATACCAGGAGTGTCGGTGCGTGGGGGAGGAGGGGGGGAGGTATTGAGGGATAGGGATATAGATCACACTTGTCAGTGTGTGAGGGTAGGGGGAATAGGGGGGGGGGGGGTTATGGGAGGTGGTAGTTTACACTGATCTCTCAAGAAAGGAGGCACATAGACAGGTATGCATGGATAGGGTGTTTGCATCAGGGAGCCTATGTAGTGTAATGTTGATATGCTTTTACCTTTTATTTTTCTATTTATTATTTCTATGGTATAAGCAATGTATCTGTGTTATTTTTAAATGGGGAAAGCACCTCATAAGTATTGTACTTCTGCTTTCTTTTTTTTTTCATGTGAAAAAGATACTGATATAAATGGATAGCACACAAACCCAGAATGTCAAGAAGTGTGGTGCAATATTTCCTCTTTTCATCATCAACCACTGACATTGGAGACCAGGATCCTGCACAAGTTGTGCACTGTGTAGTTGTTGAACCTACAGTGTGTATGTGTATATGTAAGTTCATTATCTATATCTGTATGTAATTGTAAGCATTAAGGATTAAATGATTTGTGGCCAAAAAACATTTTAAAGACTTACAATTCCCATGAGGACAACCTTAGTAGTCTGCACTGATTTCACAGGCAAGGAACAACATAGATAGGTAGGCGTGGCATAGACAGGGTGATTGCATCAGGGAGCCAAGGTAGTGTAATGGTTAGCACGTTAGCCCCGGAATGGCAAGAGCTGTGGGTTCGAATCCTGCTCTAGGCGAAATATTTCCCACAGGGATAGATTACGCCCATGCCAGTGTGAGGAGGAGGGGGGGGGGGGGTGTTGAGACATAGGGATATATATACAATATTTTATATGTATGTGAAGTGGGCAAGACTACTCGTCCTGTGGCAATTGCAGGCTTGGGCCGATTAGCCCGCATTCAGAAATGTGGGCTACTCACCGAGACAGACACGCATTTGCCACCATTTGCGGGGCCCGGTTCCCTGCTGTAACACATTGCTAGGAGACGTCAATTGTGACTTTCCTAGCAACGGTGGAAGGTCGAGCGCTCAGGCTCAGACCCATCAAACGTGTTTTTGCACGCTCTGATGTTTTAGACGAGATTTAGGCCTTTATTGTCAGAATTCGGAAGAGTTTTAAAGTAAATATGATGGCAAGGGACATATTGATGAGTATTCATTCATATTAGACAACTGGATTGTATTATGAGGGTAAGAATAAAGCCATGAGCTCTTAAAAAGTGATTGGAACGTTCCTTGCATTCTTGACTATTCTCCAGTCTTTATGTATATTAACTGCTATGGTCAACTTGACAGTGATATTCTATTGTTTTATATGTAATTAAGGGCCTTCTGCCTGACAGGCCTTATGCAGCCGATCCACCCTTCTGTGGGGATATTAATAGACATATTAACAGAATTAATGTAGTGATATTTGGCTGAAAATAAGACATTAACGTAGGCTGACTATCAGTGACAGAGGCAGCACCACAGGGAGTGTCTGTTTGTTCTGGATTAATTCAAGTATCTTAACTCACACCGAATGGTAGGGAGGAGAGCCAGTTAGTTGAAATAATAAGTAAATGCTTTGTTATATAAATGCAGGGAGGGACAAAACCGTATTTCTATGATACTCTGGCTGTCCGCCCTTAGCCCGGGGATTACACCGACGGAGGAGGTCTACCTGCAGACGGGACGAGAGGCGGCGGTGGCCTGCAGCAGGCCCAGGAAATTCACATGGAAATAATTATATAAATTAACACGTAGGCTCGCCTTAGGCAGGGGCGAAATAGCCGAACGGTTAAATATATATACTAGATTTGAGACTCTATTATAAAAGTGAATGAATGTAACATGATATGGCCAGAAGACAAGTGCCTCGGCACTGAAAAAAAATACCTTTATTCGTTGAATAAAATTATCATTTACCAACAACAACAAAACTATGCCTCAACACCTCCGTCCTCCACCGCACATTAACATGCATAGGAAAAGTGGGGTGGGAGTGCGGGAGGGGTGGGAGGCGGAAGGGGTAGAGGGAATGATGTTAACAAGGAGTTGATGTGAGGCAAGCGAAACGGGAAGATCAGCACTCTGTACCATCCTCACCATAATCCTGGGATCAGGTGGTTCAGTTCTGATTATATCCCCTCTCCCCAGCACATCCCAGCCCATCCCACTGCCTCATCCCGGTGTAACGATTTCAATTTCCCCCCTTTCCAAGTTCCCCCCCGGGAATCTGAAAACGTTTTTAATTTCCCTCCCATGAAATTGAAAACTTTTTCAGATTTCCATGAGGGAAATTAAAAACAGTTTTCAGATTCCTCCCTCTATTTTCAAATTCCCCCCTCCAGGAATTTAAAATTTTCTAAAAAATGTTAAACGTTTTAAAATTCAGACCTATAATATTTTTTTCTTAGCCATCTTGAAGACTTTTTGTATCATTTGGGGTGAAATATGTTTTGTTGTACTAGTAATAATGTCCATTATGCTATTCTCTGTGTATTATTATATTTGTCATGAAAAAAATTATAATAAATATAAAAAATAAAGAGAATTCTCCAAAAATGGGGGAAGGCAAAGTTAAAACGAGGGAGGGAAAACGAAAACGTTTTCAAATTCCCGTGGGATGAATTTGAAAACGTTTTCAAGTTCCCATGGGGGAACTTGAATCAGGGGGGAATTTGAAATCTCTACACCGGGATCTCGGCTGTAATCTAGGGGGATGCGACGCGTGGTATTCATGAGGATTGAGGGGCGAATGATGGGCACCTATATAGGCGTAAATCACCCGGTACGCCTCGACGGGTGGGGCATAGGGTGAGGGATGCGTGGTTGATGGATGCTGTGTAGGCGAGGAATGTGTGAATGTGTAATGCCGGTGCCGCCATTGGATTGACGGATTAAAGTATGGCGCACACTAGCCGATAATGTTGCGGGGTGATGAAAATGGGAAATATTGCGCTTAGAGAAGGTTTCAAACCCACATTTCTTGCCATTCCAGGGATAGCATATTAATTAATGATTACACTACCCAGGTTCCCTGGTGCAATCAGCCTATCCACGTCTACCTGTCTATGTGGCTCCTTGTCTGAGAGGTTAGCGCAGAGTGCTACACGTGTCGTCCAGGAATTGTAAGTTTTTTAAATGTCATACGGCCATAAGTCATTTATTGATGTAATGCTTACAATTAATTACATACAATGCGCGTACATATTACAAACTGGGAATGAGAGGAGTTCACGGCATGCTTCTATTCATAAAGGCACTACACAGTTTGAAGCTGATCGTATATCTCAAAATAAGCAAAAGCATCAGCAGAAAAAAAGAGTCTCCTTCATCTACCTGACTCTCTGACAGCAGCTACACATGCATCTCTAACATGCTACTGTACTTTCTTTCTTTCTTTTTTTTTGGTAAAGTATTTATTCATCTGAATATGACATTTGTCAGCGCCGGAGCACTGGTCTTCTGGCCATCTTACTATTGGAATTGACAGTCTATATAATCTAAGTTTGTTCAGTGCTGTATTAGTCACAGCACCGATCCTGTATAATTAAGGGAGTGGCTCCTGCTGTATAATGTAGAGCACCAGTCACTGCGGTTCATGCAAAAATGGGGAGCAGCACCGAGTAGAAGATGTATACTCGGGGCAACTCAAACAATTGTTGTGGGTTACATTTTTTCTCTTATAAAACAAGCTAAGTTTATAGTTGACAAGACATTTCGTCTCTCTTATGTAATGTTCAACATACGTGCATTGTATGTTCAACATTCCTAGCATAGATTGGACCTATTGGTCATCGACGAGTTCACAACAAATGATGAGTTGCTGTCATCATCGCCACCAATGGACAACAAAGACGATTTTGTTTGTTTGTTGTTGTTTTACGTTCTAGCAACATCTAAGGTCAAATCAGGACGGGTACCGACTTGTGACAGTGCGCACTCATGGCGACTTTATAGTGCTGCCCCACTGGAAGACCAGGCCGCCAGCACCATGACCTGATATCCTAACATTAGATAGTGTACACCTAACATTAGATAGTGTATACCTAACATTAGGTCGTGTACACCTAACATTAGATAGTGTACATCTAACATTCCCGTATCTGTTTGTTTTGTTTGTTGTTGTTTTACGTCCTAGCAACATCTAAGGTCATATCAGGACGGGGCATATTATCTAGCTAGCACTAGGCAGTTAAACATGTGCTGGTGTAGAAGGTTAGATTTGCCCCGTATGTCTTGCCTCCCGCAATAACATAGCGAAATGAACCTGTCCCATGGTAATGATATAGTGTGTACTAGGTTACTGATAGGCCCAACACTGAACTGGGTTACTGATAGGCCCAACACTGTACTAGTTACTGATAGCCCCAACCCTGTACTAGGTTACTGATAGGCCCAACACTGTACTAGGTTACTGATAGGCCCAACACTGCACTGGGTTACTGATAGGCCCAACACTGTACTAGTTACTGATAGCCCCAACACTGTACTAGTTACTGATAGGCCCAACACTGTACTAGTTACTGATAGCCCCAACCCTGTACTAGGTTACTGATAGGCCCAACACTGTACTAGGTTACTGATAGGCCCAACACTGTACTAGGTTACTGATAGGCCCAACACTGTACTAGGTTACTGATAGGCCCAACACTGTACTAGGTTACTGATAGGCCCAACACTGTACTAGGTTACTGATAGGCCCAACACTGTACTAGGTTATGGGGTGTCTGATAGGCCACACTGTACTAGTTATGATAGCCCAACCTGTACTAGGTTACTGATAGGCCCAACACTGTACTAGGTTACTGATAGGCCCAACACTGTACTAGGTTACTGATAGGCCCAACACTGTACTAGGTTACTGATAGGCCAAACACTGTACTAGGTTACTGATAGGCCCAACACTGTACTAGGTTACTGATAGGCCCAACACTGTACTAGGTTACTGATAGCCCCAACACTGTACTAGTTACTGATAGCACCAACCCTGTACTAGGTTACTGATAGGTCCAACACTGTACTAGGTTACTGATAGGCCCAACACTGTACTAGGTTACTGATAGGCCCAACACTGAACTAGTTACTGATAGGCCAAACACTGTACTAGGTTACTGACAGGCCGAACACTGTACTAGATTACTGATAGGCCAAACGCTGTACTAGGTTACTGATAGGCCCAGCACTGTACTAGGTTACTGATAGGCCCAACACTGTACTAGGTTACTGATAGCCCCAACACTGTACTAGTTACTGATAGCACCAACCCTGTACTAGGTTACTGATAGGTCCAACACTGTACTAGGTTACTGATAGGCCCAACACTGTACTAGGTTACTGATAGGCCCAACACTGAACTAGTTACTGATAGGCCAAACACTGTACTAGGTTACTGATAGGCCCAACACTGAACTGGGTTACTGAAAGGCCCAACACTGTACTAGTTCACTGATAGGCCCAACACTGCACGAGGTTACTGATAGGCCTAACACTGTACTAGGTTACTGATAGCCCCAACACTGAACTAGGTTACTGATAGCCCCAACACTGTACTAGTTACTGATAGCCCCAACCCTGTACTAGGTTACTGATAGGCCCAACACTGTACTAGGTTACTGATAGGCCCAACACTGTACTAGTTAGTGATAGGCCCAACACTGAACTAGTTACTGATAGGCCCAACACTGTACTAGGTCACTGATAGGCCCAACACTGCACTAGGTTACTGATAGGCCTAACACTGTACTAGGTTACTGATAGGCCCAACACTGAACTGGGTTACTGATAGGCCCAACACTGTACTAGGTTACTGATAGGCCCAACACTGTACTAGTTACTGATAGCCCCAACACTGTACTAGGTCACTGATAGGCCCAACACTGCACTAGGTTACTGATAGGCCCAGCACTGTACTAGGTTACTGATAGGCCCAACACTGTACTAGTGTAAAATATTCTGATAAAACACATTGGTGGGGAATGCAAATGGTCTATAATGGAATACAAATGGTCGATTAATGTAAAGGGTATATAGTGCCAGGTGCATGAATGTATTTATGTAGTTGCTGGTGATCCTTTACTTATGGTCAATAGTCATTGTGTATTAGGTAGATAGTGTGAAGGAGGCACAAGTGATAGTGTGTAAGGGGCCTTTGGAGCTCTACTCACTACCCCCTCCCCCTCCCCCCCCCCCCCCCAACTGTTAGTAACGGATCACCACATACATTGCTCAGGCAGGTGGTGGCCAGGCAGCCCCACCACATGGTGGTGGTGGGCAGATCACGGTAGCCATGGTGACACAAGAATGCTTACTGTTCATTGGTGGAACTATAAATGCTTGTTGCTCATTGGAGAAGATGGTCAGGTGGTATGCCATACCAGATCTATGTACCACTAAATAATAATAAACCTGAGGGTACAAGCTCTCACTCTACTTTCATTCTTTATACTCTTCCTTTCTCTTCTTGCCTATATCGATTTCATTATAGCCTGCCTACACAACCCACAGATTCCGGCTGAGGACTTTACACTAGGTTACTGATAGGCCCATGTTAACGTCTCCTACTCACCAAACCGCTGGCAACGTTTACACGATTTAATCTTGGATCTGAACTCGGTATGCTCCACATAGGGAATGTCGTCGGGTGTGCGCCTACCTTGAAATGGGTCGTTGAGAGTTGCGTGTTGACAGCAAGGCTCACATAGATAAAGGATTCACCCGGTACTCGCAGTACACAGGTGAAGACCAGCCTTATATAAAAACGGTAAAAAAATCGGGCTAATGAACTGAGTTCACAATCTAAGAAGCAACATTTATTCTTTGTATATGTCTTCATGTTTACCCGCTAACTTTGAGTTGAAAAATATAATAAAATATCTAGTTTAATAAGATTTAAAAGTGAAATCGACGGCGTTCTAGCGCCGCCATCTTGTCTTTTTGCATTCTCGCACATTTCACCAACTCTATGCCTATATATGTAGCCATTTGATCCTGGAAGCACAGTTTCTACTTCATGTTCCATACTAAAGTTATTTTCGCCCGTATTTACACTACGTTGTCGTTCACCCGTGTACTAGAAGGGTGAATCTTTTATCTAGGCTCACATTGCTCGTATAGGCCTATATATACATACTGATTGACCCATATATGCCCTGGGGCTTCCCCGGAACGCCAGGAAGCGCCACTCGGCGGTACGAGCAGGAACACTACCCAGTAACACTCACCACCACCCAACAATCGCCACAAACCGACACCATGTCCCGCTGTCGGCCACAACCCACATGCACTCACACTATTACACACTAAAATCTGACCAATAATATTGGTTCTTCCACTGACGTCAGAGGGCGGGTTGGTGGTGGGAATCCTCTATAAGACCTATTTCACACAGCACGCTGCACCCTAAGCTGCTACCAACAACATTAATTCTTCCGCTGATGTCAGAGGGCGGGTTGGTGGTGGGAATCCTCTATAAGCCCTATTTCACACAGCACGCTGCATCCTAAGCAGCTACCAACAACATTAATTCTTCCACTGACGTCAGAGGGTACATTGTTGGTGGAAATCCTCTATAAGCCCTATTTCACACAGCACGCTGCATCCTAAGCTGCTACCAACAATATTAATTCTTCCACTGACATCAGAGGGTAGGTTGTTGGTGGGAATCCTCTATAAGACCAATTTCACACAGCACGCTGCATCCTAAGCTGCCACCAACAACATTGGTTCTTCCGCTGATGTCAGAGGGCGGACTGCTGGTGGAAATCCTCTATAAGTCCAATTTCACACAGCACGCTGCATCCTAAGCTGCCACCAACAACATTGGTTCTTCCACTGACGTCAGAGGGCGGGTTGTTTGTGGAAATCCTCTATAAGACCAATTTCATACAGCACGCTGCATCCTAAGCTGCTACCAACAATATTAATTCTTCCACTGACGTCAGATGGTAGATTGTTGGTGGGAATCCTCTATAAGAGCAATTTCACACAGCACACTGCACCCTAAGTTGCTACCAACAACATTGGTTCTTCCACTGACGTCAGAGGGTAGATTGGTGGTGGGAATCCTCTATAAGACCTATTTCACACAGCACGCTGCACCCTAAGTTGCTACCAACAACATTGGTTCTTCCACTGACGTCAGAGGGTAGATTGTTGGTGGGAATCCTCTATGAGACCTATTTCACACAGCATGCTGCATCCTAAGCAGCTACCAACAACATTGGTTCTTCCACTGATGTCAGAGGGCGGATTGTTGGTGGGAATCCTCTATAAGACCTATTTCACACAGCACGCTGCATCCTAAGCAGCTACCAACAACATTGGTTCTTCCACTGATGTCAGAGGGCGGATTGTTGGTGGGAATCCTCTATAAGACCTATTTCACACAGCACGCTGCATCCTAAGCTGCCACCAACAACATTGGTTCTTCTGTTGACGTCAGAGGGTAGATTGGTGGTGGGAATCCTCTATAAGACCTATTTCACACAGCATGCTGCATCCTAAGCTGCTACCAACAATATTAATTGATTGATTGGTGGTTGCTTTACGCCGTGTCGGCAGCATAGGCCATATTCACGGTGAGAAATGTTTGTTTTTGTTCAAACCATCGCTTTTACATGTAAAAGCATACAATCAATTTTGTGTCAATGGACACTCATGAATTTTGTAAACTCACAATCATATAGCTAAATAAAAGTCTAAATGATAGTATTATTCACTGATGAAATTTGTTTAAAAACCTATATGAGTTGGTACAAACCAGCTGCCCTCAAAAAGGCTAAAATCTTTTCTTGTTTTACTTTAGTAAAAAGGTCTTGCATGTTGTTTGCAGTGTAAAATTGTTGGCGCAGGGCCATGAAATCACACAGTTTAATAAAATGTGTTTTAATGTCAGTGGGGACTGACATCCAATACATTCAGGGGGAGGCTCCCCCTTGAGCAGAAAAACGTGTGTTAGCCATGAGTGGCCAATATGGCATCTTGTTAAAACAACAGTATTAATTCTTCCACTGATGTCAGAGGGTTTATTGATTGATTGATTGGTGGTTTCTTTACGCCGTGTCGGCAGCATAGGCCATATTCACGGCGAGAATTGTTTATTTTTTATTCAACCATCGCCTTTACATATAATGTAAAAGCATACAATCAGTTAGGTGTCAATAGACACATTAATTTCAGAGGGTAGGTTGGTGGTGGGAATCCTCTATAAGACCTATTTCACACAGCACGCTGCATCCTAAGCTGCTACCAACAATATTAATTCTTCCACTGATGTCAGAGGGCGGATTGCTGGTGGGAATCCTCTATAAGACCTATTTCACACAGCACGCTGCATCCTAAGCTGCTACCAACAATATTAATTCTTCTACTGATGTCAGAGGGTAGGTTGGTGGTGGGAATCCTCTATAAGACCTATTTCACACAGCACACTGCATCCTAAGCTGCTACCAACAATATTAATTCTTCCACTGACGTCAGAGGGTAGATTGTTGGTGGAAATCCTCTATAAGACCTATTTCACACAGCACGCTGCATCCTAAGCTGCTACCAACAATATTAATTCTTCCACTGACGTCAGAGGGTAGGTTGGTGGTGGGAATCCTCTATAAGACCAATTTCACACAGCACGCTGCATAAGCTGCACCAACATTATTCTTCCATTGACATCAGAGGGTGGGTTGGTGGTGGGAATCCTCTATAAAACCTTTCACACAGCAGGCTGCATCTAAGCTGCTAAACTATTAATTCTTCCACTGACGTCAGAGGGTGGGTTGGTGGTGGGAATCCTCTATAAAACCTTTCACACAGCACGCTGCATCCTAAGCTGCTACCAACAATATTCTTCCACTGACGTCAGAGGGTGGGTTGGTGGTGGGAATCCTCTATAAGACCAATTTCACACAGCACGCTGCATCCTAAGCTGCTACCAACAATATTAATTCTTCCACTGACGTCAGAGGGTAGGTTGGTGGTGGGAATCCTCTATAAGACCTATTTCACACAGCACGCTGCATCCTAAGCTGCTACCAACAACATTGGTTCTTCCGCTGACAGCAGAGGGCGGCTTGGTGGTGGAAACCCAGTAGTAAAGTTACGCAGTCTGTTTTGAGTTTATGTAATTTTCTGAGAGGAATATTGTAGGTTGATTATTATAATCTACCTTACCTTGGTTTGAAGTAATTATGAGTTAAAATGTTGACCTTCGAAGATATCTGAAGTGTAAACATGCCAAATTATTTTGTGCATGCTTGCCAAAATTAAATTTGCATGCTTGCACTTCAAATATCCCAAAGGTTAGTCATTTAAAAAAAAAGTTACTTCAAACTAAAGTAAGGTAGGTTATAACTAGAAATGTTTATCTCAGAAAATGACAGAAACTCAAAACCATCGAACCATGACACTTTGAGCATGTTTTACATGAACTAAATTTCCATAGTGGTGATTGGGAGCTGTGTGTGCCCCTACATTGTCAAATATAAGATACGACGCTCGATACTTGAATTTCCATAGTGGTGATTGGGAACTGTGTGTGCCTCTACATTGACAAAGATAAGATACCACGCTCGATACTTGAATTTCCATAGTGGTGATTGGGAACTGTGTGTGCCCCTACATTGACAAAGATAAGATACCACGCTCGATATTTGAATTTCCATATTTGTGATTGGGAGCTGTGCACGCCCCTACGTTGACAAAGATAAGATACCACGCTCAATACTTGAATTTCCATAATGGTGATTGGGAGCTGTGCACGCCCCTACATTGACAAAGATAAGAGACGACTCTCAATACTTGAATTTCATTTTGGTGATTGGGAGCTGTGCGCGCCTCTACATTGACAAAGATAAGAGACGACACTCAATACAGTACAACCCCATTAAACCAAGCTAGGTTAAACCAAACGATCGGTTAATTCCTAACTTTTTTCGGCGGCCCGGAAAAATACTGCCATTTATCATATAAAAAAGTTGGTTAAACTAAAGTTGGTTAATCCAAATTAACGAAAGATAAGATACAACGCTCGATACTTGAGTTTCCATAGTGGTGATTGGGAGCTGTGCACGCCCCTACATTGTCGAAGATAAGAGACAACACTCGATACTTGAATTTCCGAAGTGGTGATTGGGAGCTGTGTGTGCCTCTACATTGACAAAGATAAGAGACAACGCTCGATACTCGAGGAGTAGCTCACGGGTCCGCCATTAACTGGCAGCCAGAGATAAGAGATTAGCAAGATTAGCGGTGTCTTGTCGCCGTGAATGACGGGCCTCAGATATGGGATAATCGCACAATTACTGCTAGCGCTGTCCCGCCAGTCACCTCGGACTCGGGGCTGGTGTTGTCGGCTGAGATCATTTGCACCTTCATGAAGCCCGCAAATACTGCTACAATCAACAGCTATTGTGGTGTGTCAGTTCACTAGCACACATCAATCAGCACACCACACCACCACTATATACCAGCACACCACACCACCATCATTGTACCACCCCTGCACAACGTCACTAAACCACCACACCACCATCAATATACCAGCATACCACATCACCACCATCACTAAGCCACCACACAACCATCAATATACCAGCACACCATCACACCACCCCACCATCATCACTAAACCACCACACAACCATCAATATACCAGCACACCAACACACCACACCACCACCACACCACACCACTCCACCATCAATATACCAGCACACCACACCACCATCATTGTACCACCCATCCACAACCGTCACTAAACCACCACACTACACCACCATCAATATACCAGCATACCACACCACCACCATCACTAAGCCACCACACAACCATCAATATACCAGCACACCATCACACCACCCCACCACCATCACTAAACCACCACACCACACCACTCCACCATCAATATACCAGCACACCACACCACCACACCACCACCATCACTAAACCACCACACAACCATCAATATACCAGCACACCAACACACCACACCACCAACCACCACACCACACCACTCCACCATCAATATACCAGCACACCACCACACCACACCACCACCACACATCACTAAACCACCACACAACCATCAATATACCAGCACACCAACACACCACACCACCAACCACCACACCACACCACTCCACCATCAATATACCAGCACACCACCACACCACACCACCACCACACAACACCACTCCACCATCAAGCATCCATACTTCTCCATGATGAGAATGTAATACGAATGTGTGTGGCCCGTGAGTTCCGATTTAAGATTTGGACATGTTCAAAAGAGAGGTATGTTTGAGGCAGATGTAGCCTCTGTAATGATAATGTAGCGTACTCTAGCATACTCTAGCATAATGTAGCATACTTCTTACTGTACTCTAGCATACACTAGCGTACCCTGGCATACTTTGACCTGCACAAAACCTTGGCCGTTCTGCCATGGTCACATAGCCGTTGGTGGTCGAAGTTGAACGTAGTTGAACATAGTGGAGGGTAATGTAGTTCAATGTAGTTCAACACAGTTCAACATAGTTGGACGTACCAGGATCCATACCATAACATACCGGGATACGTACCGCAATATATGTATCCGTACTATTAGGTGGGTGATCAACCAAAACCTGCCATACCTTAACGTAGTTTAAGGTAGTGATAGCACATTTCACCCACGTTAATCTATCCTACATTCAACTACGTTCAACTACATTCACTAACATGTATGTGACCACGGCTTCAGTCCACTGCTCCATTGCCTATTCTAGTAATGCCGAAGACAAGGCTAGGTACCTATAAATTTATAAGTTATCGGTTTGACTCGACCAGAGATCACACCTGAAAGTTTGAACCCTATGACCTACCAAAATCAGAGGTGGATGCTCAACTCATTTGGCCATTCCATTTGGCTATCGGATATAAAATAGATTGCTGGTCCTCCTTTGCCTACTCAGACCACAAGTGCACAGTTGCCACATAAAGCTAATTATGAAACTTATAATACACGTTTCGATTCGATAAAGCAAATGGAGATAAAGAAATTGGAGATAAGGCAAGTGAAGATACAGCAATTGGAGATAAGGCAATTGGAGATACGGCAATTAGAGATAAGGCAATTGGAGATAAGGGATTTGGAGATAAAGCAATTGAAGATAACACACTTGAAGATAAGGCAGTTGGAGATAAAGCAGTTGGAGATAATGCAGTTGGAGATAAAGCAGTTGGAGATAATGCAATTGGAGATAATGCAGTTGGAGATAAGGCAGTTGGAGATAAGGCAGTTGGAGATAAAGCAATTGAAGATAAGGCAATTGAAGATAAGGCAGTTGGAGATAAGGCTGTTGGAGATAAGGCAGTTGGAGATAAAGCAATTGAAGATAAGGCAATTGGAGATAAGGCAGTTGGAGATAAGGCAATTGGAGATAAGGCAGTTGGAGATAAGGCAATTGGAGATAAGGAAGTTGGAGATAAAGCAATCGAAGATAATGCAATTGGAGATAATGCAGTTGGAGATAATGCCATTGGGGGTAAGGCAGTTGGAGATAAAGCAATTGAAGACAATGCAATTGGAGATAAGGCAATTTGATTTGGTAGCAGACGTCAATCTTCAGCTCAGCATTTATAAAATAGGCCAAGGACTGGTTTGTTCAATATCAGGATAATGTCACCGAGTGGGATATAAGGTCATACTATAAAGTAGCCATGAGTGAGTACTGTAACAAGCAAGTCGGTACCCATCCTGATATGACCTTAGATGTTGCGAAATCGTGAAACTGATATAAACAAACAAATGAGCTTAGGCCCTTCTAGTAGTATCTGCACTCCCGACCCCCACCCCATGTCCAGTCGTCAGCTTAGCTCGGAGTAAGTGCTGCGCCTCGAACACTCCTCTCGACTTCAGTTTCCTGCTTAGCTCCTTGTAGGTAGAAGCGTCTGCTACCATTTGCCCCTTTCCCATTACCCCTCATTGCCGTCCAACTGCCCCAGCCTGCCTCTTTTCAATAAGCCCCTCCCCCGCCACCAAGCCACCCCCACTTCCACCCACATCCCACCCCCATCCACATCCACATCCCCAACCATGCCTCCATCCCACAAGTATATATCCAAGCATCGCCATGCCAAGATTCATGTAAAGGCCCTGTCACACTACGACGTAACGATGTCAACATAGGGAGAACATGCAAAACGTCGAACTTCTCGGCGTAGTATGCAAATTTGGGCACAAGTTGAACGTGGATGCAGTGCAGTGGACGAGAGAGTAACGGTGATAAAGCATAGTGATAGCGTCATTCAACGAAAGAGGACAACGTAATTACGCTCAGGGAACATTATGTACGTTATTCCATCGCCAGAACTACGTTGCTTTATGTTACTTACGTCATGAAACGGTGGCAAAACAGTAAACGTACGTTGGACGTCTGTTAGGCATCCATCATCCCAGCATTTTCACTATGCGGACTGCACGTTCCCACCACCTTTAATGTGGGTCAACATAATGCAATGTAATGCAACGTAGTGCAACGTAGTGACCAGCATTTGACAAACGTCCGTTTAATGTCATTGACGTTCGGCAAACGTGTACAGAACGTACGGCAAACATAAACCCTTACGTTCTAGTTACGTCGAAAGTTTTGAACAGATTCAAAACTTTGACGAACTAATGACGAAAAATCACCACGTCAGGCTTACGTTGGCTCGTTATGTCATAGTGTGACAGGGGTATAACCAAGGCATCATTGACCTGTATCAGTTCATTCATCCCCACCCCAAACCCCACACTCCCACACACCCTCCCCACCCCCACCCCAACCACCAACCCACCCCCATCCTCCAAGCATGTCCCTGCCTAGATTCATCTAACCCGGGCACCACTGACCTGTGTCACTCCCCACTCCCCCACCCAAACTCCCACACTCATACACACACACACCCCACCCCCATCTCCGCCCCATCCTCCAAGCATCTCGATGCCAAGATTCATCTAACCAAGGTACCACTGACCTGTGTCAGCCTATTCCCCCCACATACCCACACTCACACACACACCACTCACACACACGCACACACATAGACCCTTCCATCAACTGCCAAGCATGCACTATGTTAAACCTGCGGTCCGTTAGATCCAATATTGATATAGACACGTCTCCATTGCTCTGATGTGACTGTCCAGCAAGTTTCGCTGGTATAAAAAGGGGAGCCTTTGCCCAACCGTAACCCACAACAATAATGCCATCAGACAGCGCAGCGGTCGTTTTTGATTTGATTGGTTGGTTGGGTGTTGGGGTTTTACGTCCTGGCAACATCTAAGGTCATATCAGGACTTTTTGCTTTGAAGTCCACACGGCACTTTGTGATTTGGCTCGTGGAAATTAGCATTTTAACACCGAGAAAAGACAATTCTGTCGTGTTTCATTGTAATTTGCTTCCTAATACCCCTGTCACACTATGACATAATGAGCAAACGTAAGGCTGACGTGATCACATTTCGTCATTACGTTGACGTACGTTGGGTTACGTTATGATGATGTCAGAATGACGTTAGACTGATGTCGAGCTACGTCACGTTACGTCGGCGTGCGTCAAAGTTTTGAACCTGTTCAAAACCTGTTCAAAATCTGTTCAAAACTTTCGACGTAACTCGAACATAAGGGTTTACGTTCGCCGTACGTTCTGTATACGTTCGGTGAACGTCAATGACGTTAAACGGATGTTAGTCAAATGCTGCTCACTACGTTCAACTACGTTGACCCACATTAAACCCGGTGGAAACGTCCATGCGGCGTAATGGGAACATCAGGATAACGTCAATGTTTTGCCATCATGTAGCATAGTTCTGGCGATGGAATAACGTTCATAATGTTCCGTGAACGTAATGAAGTTGAATGAGGGTATCACTACGCTTTACAGACGTTACGCTCTCGTCAACTATGCTGCATCCACGTTCAACTTGTGCCCAAATTTGCATACCATGCCGAGAAGTTCAACGTTCTTCACGTTCTCCCTACGCCGACATTGTTATGTCGTAGTGTGACAGGGCCATAACCCAAGGAAAGTAAATAGGCCTACTACCCGAAACCAACAAACACACTTACCTAAACTTGATCTTGCATAATTTGATTATGCATAATTATTCAATCTAGATACTTGAATACTTATTAAGTATGTTATTGCTTCATATAAGGAAGACTAAATCAATTTAATAGATAATGTCAATATTGAAGTCATCCAGCATTTTGATGTGCATGCCAAAATTAATTGTGCATGTTTTCACTTCAAATATCTCCAAAATTACTTCGAAACTAAAGTAAAGTAGACAATGCTGGTCAACCTATTATATTTTCCTAAAAATATGACAGAAACTCAAAATCATCGGACATTGGAACTGTGTTGTATTATGTGTATTATAATTGCCCATAATTGCCCTTTAAAAAACCAAATTTCAAAAGACGGTTTGCAATTAACTGTACAACTCTCAGAAGGAAGACCAGTGCTGCGGCACTAAGACTAAGAAATGATATCCACATGAATCAAATCCAACATTTAAATACACTTGGAGTAGAAAAAAAAAGTACAGGGACAATAGAAACATATAAAAATAATAATCAAAAGAGAGCTAAATGCACTGCCAGACTAACGACAACAACAAATAATATGAATTAAAAAAGACAAAAGAAAAAGAAAGATGGATAAATAAATAGAAAATACATTGATAATTCAAGCAAAGTTTTAGAGTAAATGCTAGGTATGACACATGCAGAAGGTAAACTTTAAACTTTAAATATAAAACTAATGACCACTAACACAGCAAGGTGAAGACAGTCAGAGAAAGTAACTATTGGTAACCAAACAAATTATCTGATTCTAGAACGAACAAACTCACAGAGGTTTGGGGGATATGGGAGAATACTTACAAACAGAGAAAGAATGCATGCAGCAGGAGTTATGCCCCTGTCACACTACGACGTGACTACGTCAGCGTAGGCAGAACGTGAAAATAATTATATTACGTCGACGTTATGGGCGTAATATGCAAATTGTGGACGTGAGCGTAACGTGAAAGTAACGTTGGTGTACGTCGTGACCTTAGCTGTAACGTGACAACGTTAGGGGGGAGGGGTAATTGGCGACGTGACCGGGCGTTAGTGTAACGTGAGCGTAACGTCGCCGTAACGGGTGCGACGTGGACGTAACGTGACCGTAACGCCACCGTAACGTGACCGTAACGTGACCGTAACGTGACCGTAACGTGACCGTAACGTGACCGTAACGTGACCGTAACGTGACCGTAACGTGACCGTAACGTGACCGTAACGTGCAAAACGCTGGCCACACGTTGCTCCCACCCGGGCCGTCGGTCTGACGTGACATAACGTGACTCTAACGTCATTTACGCTGATATAACGATCGCGGAACGTCTACCTAACATCATTGTCACGTCATCCCGACGTAACGGCTTCACGTCGAGATACGTCGAAAGTTTTGAACAGGTTCAAAACCTTGACGCGCGCCGACGTAACACGACGTAACATGACGTAGCTCGACGTCACTCTAACGTCATTATGACGTCACCCAACGTAACCCAACGTACGGCAACGTAATGACGAAAAATCGTCACGTTAGGCTCACGTTGGCTCGTTACGTCGTAGTGTGACAGGGGTATTAGCTACACAACAACTGAAAGTGATAAAAAGAAGGGGGTGTTACAAGATTATTATTGTCTAGAGGCGAAACAAGTAATTAGACTTAACCATTATGGACAGCATAGATAAAGCCATCACAAAAAAAACAGAAAGGTGAAATAGGTTAATTGAAATATGAAGTGAGCAAAAGGTTTGCCACCTTCCCGAAATCTGTATATAAGGAAACTAAAAAGTCAGAGCAAATATTAAAAGCGTGGACGCCCCCAATATGAGATTCATATGTGCAATCCTTATCTGGTCCCGGATGACGAGGCTGGATGGATATTATTTGCATCAGGAGATTGAATTCCCAATAGGTTGCATTGGTGTCTGACACCAGTAGAAATTTAATTGCATCTGTCGCGATAGCCTCTTGTGAAAATAAATGAGATTTTCTTTTCATTTAACTTTCCTGGCCGAAGAGAGGACAATATTGGATCTGAATGCAGATTTAGCTGTTGAAGAGAGGTACTACTGTACATTACATGAATATATATTATTGGTAGATATATATGCTGTATAAGCCATTATACAGTATAATAAGCCGGAAGATTCATCTACTCCCCCAGCCACTAGGTCATCGGCTGGTCACCTACTCATTAGGTCATTTACTAGTTCCTCATGACCTGAGTACCTACTCGCCCACACCTCAGAGCCCCTGCATCCACTCACTGTACCGCTGAATTACATATATATATATATAGAAACATCATTAGGGAGCCTAGGTAGTATAATGGTTAGCACGCTAACCCAGTATGGCAAGAAGTGTAGGCTCAAATCCTGCTCTAGGCGCAATATTTCATGTTTCATCACCCCTATCATCACTGTCACCTATAATAACTAATGCCTAATCTTATAGACTGGCTAATATAGTGAGAAGAAAAGAGAATTTGGAACATCTTCTATTCTTAGTAAAGAAGACAAATAATGATACACAAATATGTACTTATAACATATATTCTCAATTACAAAGTGTACAGTTACATATAAATTCTCAATGGTATGATATTACACTCACAACTGTCTGTGTAGTCCATGTGGATGATAGATACACTCAGTCCTCTTGGTGCTTATTCTATGTCTCAGTTGCCTTGAGGAGTTGATATATATATATGATCCATTGTCTGTGAGCTGTCACCAACCATACAGGTATAGAGTCTCAGTTGATGATGGATGTACATGTCAGGCTAAGCAGCAGTGATGTGGGAAAAGGCAGAACCCACAGTCACCAATCCTCCTCATGTCCATTGTTCAATATTGTAGAAGCTCAGCAAGTTGAATCCATCCCATAAGCTGTAACTAGCCAGATCAGGTTTCAGGCCTAACTGACTTGGAGATGTTGACACCTCGATGTCTTGGAGTAGACTGCCGAGAGTGTGTGACTACATAGTTGCTGGGTAGGCCAGTCCTAACGAAGAGATGGGACGAGTAGGACGGTCCAAACATGTGCTGTAACCACTTATAAAAGGCAAACTACCTGTTAAGAAGCAGTCTCCATATATTCACTGCTATGTTACATCACTCACTGCACTGCCGAATATATATATATATATATATATATATATACATATATACATATATATACATATATATATATATACATATATACATATATATAAATATATATATGTATATAAAGCGCAAATTACTTTGTTGGTTCTACCGAGGGTTGGTTGCTGGTGAACTCATGACGAAAACATCCACTTTCTCTAAACCAGCGCACAGGAAGAATATACTGTAGCGGTCGGGAGCTGAAATGGCCGGCAGAGGGCGTGACAGATGGGATGGCAATTAGGCTAGGGGCTGGGGATGAGAGATGGGGGGGGGGGGGGGGGAGGAAGTGCTGCTGCAGAGTGGAAGGACACATGTTTCTGGTGGAACCATAGCATCCCAGACGAGTCAGCACTAATTATCTAAGCAAAGCAGTGTGGTGCTTCCATTTGAATGCGATATGAGCTCATTAGTGCAGTTAGCACCTTTTATCGCCCACCGACATGTGTCAGTGTTTTATTTACCATTTCCTGGCAATGAGTTCTACAGGATTGTAGATGGGAACAGACTGGGGGAGATGGTTGCGGTTTTACCTCATAGCAACATATCAAGGTTGATGCGTAATGCGTAGTATTGTGTTTGATTCATTGGTGGAAGGAACTGCCAAGTCCAGCTCTTCGTTCAACCTCCCTCTGGACACTTGGACTCTCGCCTTGGGCCTCGGTCACCTCAGGCGGCACTTGTCGCCTCCCACCAGAACATGCCACTACACTGCTGCCAACTTCACCACTCATCCTCCACCGGAGGAGAGGTGTTCGGGTCAGCTTTTCCACCCACCCACCAACCCAACTTCTACTTTGTCTTAACCCACTTGTTTACTTTCCAGTGTAAACCTACTTACCTGTACTGCCAGGCTAGGTAGCAACAAGTACCACGTTTTAAGTCATTGGTTTGACTCGACTAGTGTTCGAATCCCAAGACCTACCAAAACGGGAGACGGACGCTTAACTCATTCAGCCATCACATCTTTTTTTTTTATAACATTTAAATTCTATGGTGGGAATATATTAAATAGTCAACCGAAAGTTTAGAATCTCAAGGCCCGGTCACATACACGTTAGTGGATATAGTTGAACGTAGAGGAGGCTAATGTAGTTGAACGTACCGGCATCCATACTTCTCCAGTACGTTCAACTACGTTCAACTACATAAGCCTCCGCTACGTTCAACTACGTCCACTAACGCGTATGTGACCGGGCCTTGACTGTCTGTGCTGCCTGGTACTAGTGAAACACCCAACATGATAGTGTGGATGTTCTTCAATGCTGGGATTGCTAATGGCATCCACACTAATTAATTAGCCTCCTCACCTATTAGTATTAGAGTGAAATAGTGGAGAGATTATATATACAGTGTGAGATTTGATTTGATTGGTGGTTGCTTTACGCTGTGTCGGCAGCATAGGCCATATTCACGGCGAGAAATGTTTGTTTTTGTTCAAACCATCGCTTTTACATGTAAAAGCATACAATCAAATTTGTGTCAATGGACACTTGTGAATTTTGTAAACTCACAATCATATAGCTAAATAAAAGTCTAAATGATAGTATTATTCACTGATGAATGGTTACCTCTATGAAATATAACTAGATAAGATAAGATATTTATTTATTTCCACATGATCATTGTACATACGACTACAAGCTGATATTTATATCAGTAATGCTTCGCATGAAAAAAGGAGAAAGCAGAAGTACAATACTTATGAGGTGCTTTCCCCAGTTAAAAATAACATATATATATATATACATTGCTGATACAATAAAAATAATAAATTTTAAAATTGAAAGTAGAAAGTATATTAACATTACCTTTAATACTGTGAATGACATTTCCTTGTTAATACACTAGACTACTATGTATTTTCACTCTGATGAAGCTCAAAGTTGAAACATGTTTAGACTTGATTGATTGATTGATTGTTGGTTGCTTTACACCATGTTGGCAGCATAGGCCATATTCACGGCAAGAACTGTTTGTTTTTTATTCAAACCATCGCTTTTACATGTAAAAGCAGACAATCAATTATGTGCCAATAGACACTCATTAAATTACAAAGCTCACAATTATATATTTGTGGCCAAGGGAAATAAATTCCACTAAAATATTTTTAAGTTTTATTACTAATTGATAGAATTTATTTAGTCAACTATATGAGGTGGTACAGACAAGCTGCCCTCAAAAAGGCTCAAATGTTTTCTTGTTTTACTTTACTAAAAAGGTCATGCATACTGTCTGCAGTTTAAAATTGTTGGCGCAAGGCCAAATAAATCAACACAACTTAGTCAAATTTGTTTTAGCGTCAATGTTTAGACTCAGGGGTCATGACTTGTATATGAAGGTTATAAGGAAGCAGTTCACTACAATGACAGAGTATCAGAACTTCAGGATGTCCACATGGAAGTTATCACTAAGCTTCCTTTGAATGCTATTGAATCGGAAACCCTTTAGCCTTTATAACTTGATTAATTGCATCTACCGCTTCCTTGAATAGGGTTCTTTCAGCTCCAATTCAATAGGTAGAGATTGATCATTCTCTAAGCAATAAAGCATGCATGCTATGGCTGTTCTTAGCAGTTCTAAGTTTGTTTGTTGGGGTTTTACATCCTGGCAACATCTAAGGTCATATCAGAATTCAGTAGTGACCTGCGACAGTGCACACTCATGTCGACTTCATAGTGCTGCCCCAGTGGGAGACCAGGCTGCTGGTCCCATGACCCAATTTCCCACTTGGTCATATTATCCCAATACTGAGCTAACAAGTCCTCGCCCTATGGCAAGCATCAGGCTTGGTAGCAAGGAATATCAATTTTGTAAGTCATTGGTTTGACTCGGCCAGGATTCGAACTCGCGACTTTCCGGATGGGAAGCCCGCGCTCTTACCGATTCGGCAATAGCAGTTCTAAGTGAAATGCAGTTGATATTTCTTAAATCTGAATATTCTGTAAAGATATAACAAAAATTCATGAATGTAAGGAATTCAAGTTGAAACCAGGTGAATAAGCTTTAATAGTATCTGATTACATAACCGCTATATCTTTTAACAGGGTGTGTCTTCGTTTGTTTTTGTTTGTTTGTTGGGGGTTTTGGTGGGACTAGCAGAGTTTGTCTTTATCTGCAATACCAGATGGCTAAGGGCTTCTGGTATTTGCTTCCCATGGAACAGGTCATACAATCGATCCTCAAATTGTGGTATATCGATTCCCAACAGAGTCAAAGCAAAAACTTACAAAATGTTTAAATTGATACTTGTTGCTCAGGTGGGTACTGCAGGTATTGCAGGTATTGCAATACCTACACCCCTGCCTTGCAGAGTTGTAAACCACTGCCTTCTGGTACAGGTTCTTGACAGAACCGAAGGCTAAGGAAGCAAACCCTAAACAGAAAATCATGTCACTGAGGAAGCATCAAGGGCAGTTGATGTATGGAACTCCCAACATCTCCCGACTAGCCACTGCAGGGACAAATAGTTTTGGGCCTACCTGGACATGTGCTTGCTGGTGTGAAACTTCTATTTGCTCCCCGAGAGAGTGCCGCTGGTAACTTGCAAAAGCCAGCAGCACTTCAACACTTTTGCAGGCAGCTTTCATGAAATGTACAACCGCACAAAGCGGCAGTCAAGTAATGAATGCAGTCTTTGTCGCATCACGACCAACAGCATGATGATGATGATGCTCACCATTCCTAGAAGAGGACAAGGACTGATTGGTTCAATGGCGGGATAATGTGATATCATTGTTTGGAAGACATGATAGTGGGTGGGCGTGCGTGCGTGCGTGTGTGCGTGCGTGTGCGTGCATGCGTGCGTGTGTGTGTGTGTCAGTGACAATGCTTCCACATATGGATTCGCAGTGTCTTCGCGTTGCGTCGGGTTTCAAATAAACTACGGGCTAAGGTTAGAACCCGATGCAACGCGTTTCGTCGGTCTCTTTGCAAAATGACAAACTTTGTGTAATATTTTATAAGTCTGGGAGGCCATTTCTAAAAGATCTATTGCCCACACTCGTGATCGCAGCAATTGATATGCCCGCCACCACGCGGCGATGGCGTGAACTGCAGATGTTGCGGGTTATTACTTTCACCACACGTGTCATGGCCTGCGAACCAGATATCATTGCACTGTGAGTCACTCTTAGGCGAGCCGGAGAGTGGGTGGGAAAGGAGACAGGCAGGCGGGCAGGCAGGCAGGTGGGAAGGCAGGCAGGTGGGTGGGTAGCTGGGCAGGTGAGCAGGTGGGAAGGCGGGCGGGCAGGCAGGTGGGTAGGTGGGAATGCGGGTGGGCAGGCGGGCAGGCAGGCAGGTCTGAAAGCGGGCAAGCAGGTGGGCAAGCGGGCAGGCAGGCGGGCGGGCAGGTAGGCAGGTGGACAGGCAGGCGGGAAGGCAAGCAGGCTGGGGGGCCGGCAGGCAGGCGGCAAGCAGGCAGGCAGGCGGGCAGGCAGGCGAGCAGGCAGGCGAGCAGGCAGCCTGTGTAGTGTGGCAGAAAAGGCCAATTGGCTGGATGATACTACCTTTGCCATCATCACACCAAATTAGAATGGCAGGGAATGTGACAGAGTAGTGAAATAGTACTGAGCAGCTGAGACAAGTGAGAGGGGTGCTGGTGTGTGGGTGTGTGGGTGTGTGGGTGTGTGGGTGCATGGGTGGGTGCGTGAACCGGGCAGAAGTGGTGTTTGTAAGTGGGTGCGTGTGCAGGTGCGCGTGTGCGTTAATGTGTGTGTGCGTGGGTGCGTGGGTGTGGGTGCGGGTGTGCGTGTGCGTGTGCGTGGACGGGTGAGTGTGTGTGTAAATGTGTAAGTGAATGGGTACGTGAACACGTGAGTGGGTGAGTCCGGGTGTACGTAAGTTACCGAATCAGTGACTCACTCACTCACTCACTCACTCACTCATTTACTCAATCAGTCAGTCAGACAGTGTGTGAGTCATTCAGTCAGTCAGTCAGTATGCAAGTGTGTGAATGAGTGAGTGAGTGTGAGTGAGCCAGTGAACGAGTGAGTCAATGAGTTAGTGAGTCAGGCTCCCAGTCTGTCAGTCAGTCAGTACGTCAGTCAGTCAGTCAGTACGTCAGTCAGTCAATCAGTACGTCAGTGAGTCAGCGAATGAGTGAATGAGTCAGTCAGTCAGTCACGCAGTCGGCGTATGATTCAGTCAGTTAGGCAGTATGCGAGTGAGTGAGTGAGTGATAAAGGAGTGAGTGAGTCAGAGAGTCAGTGAGTGAGTAGCTGGGGAGGGGGGGGGGGCCGAGGCGATAGAATAAATGTGTAGTCAATAATTAGCTCCTAGTATAATGCTTACTACAGACTGCACAGTCATGCCATGCACCTATCCAAAAAGAAACAATAATCATATAGCAACCAAAATGGTCGCCAGACGTAGTTATTTGCTGTTAGTATTTAATTCATGCAATAACTCGTCATATCATATAATAAATATGGGTGTAATAAACTAATATATATAAATGCAGTGTTCAGACCAAATTTAGAGTAAGGGGAGGACTACTTTGTTCTCGGCACCCAATGTCAAATTAGCGGAATTGTCGCGGGATAAACAATTTTGATTAGTAGAGGGATAAATCAAATAAACCATGAAAAATCTCTTCCACTGATGTTTTACTTTTAGTCAGATCACAAGATTTCCAAATTAAATGGGATCAGACTAAAATGTTTGACGGCGAATAGTACACCAGACGACAAGTGGGGGGGGACCACAGCTTGCCATATTACATACATAATAAATCACATTCATATCTCATAAGTGTCTCGCTCATATTAGATCTATTAATAGTGCAGGAGCTTCTAACTTCTAAGCGATTGGCTTGGTGCTTTTGGTTCTTAGATGGAACCTGTCTGAATGGGTTTTTAGTTCTCAGATCTGCCGCAGGGGGATTGGGTGGCGCTGGGTGTGAGCCGGGTGAGCAGAAACTGCTGAGTCAACAATGGACAGATTGGAGTCGGCCCAGAGGAAATAGCGGCGTGAGGGACGCTGAGTGCACAGCCAGTAGGCGGCGGGTGGCGCCATCTGTTGGCGCAAACTGGCGCCATTTATATCACTCTCTGCGCATGCGTCGTGTAGTCACAGCAAACACGTGACTTACTCTGGACAAAGCCGTTTGTTCGTTGGTGCTTTATAGCCTAGCGACATCTAAGGTCATATCATGATTGATTGATTGATGGTTGCTTTACGCCGTGTTGGAAGCATAGGCCATATTCATGGCGAGAAATGTTTGTCATGCATGCTGTTTGCAGTGTACAATTGTTGGTGCAGGGCCATGAAATCCACACAGTTTAATAAAGTGTGTTTTAATGTCAGTGGGGACAGACATCCAATACTTTCAGTGGGAGAAAAATGTGTGTTAGCCACGAGTGGCCAATATGGCATCCTGTTTAAACAACCTGGTCGTGTCGCCCTTCCAGGCGACTCTGGGGCAGTCTGTTCATGGAGGGGTAATTCTATGGCGTTTGTTATTTGGGTCTTCATCCCATTCGATCTGCCTTAGGTTCCAGATGTATTTTTGAATGGTAGGTTTCAGATCAGAGTGGGGAATATGACAATGTTCCAAATGAGCAGTCAGGGCTCGAGTGGCCACTTGATCTGCTCTTTTCATTTCCTGAGATACCTACATGACTGGCCACCCAACATAGGTGAATGTCAAATTTTGCTATTGAAAGAGAGTTTAGTTTAATGAGTACTTTAAGTAGTATTGGGTGGTTCAGTTTCCTATTTTTTAAAGCCTGAAGGCAGGAAAAAGAGTCAGTGAAAATGATGAATTCATGACTGGCTGAGATTTCAACGCGAGTAGGAGTGCTCGTGCCTCAGCAGTAAAGATGGAACTCTGATCTCGAATATGCGTACCTAATTCACGTCCGTGGACAACTGCCGCCACAGAGATTCTGTTGTCTGTCTTTGACCCATCAGTGTAAATGGCTAGGTGGGAACTAAAAGCACTTCGCACATCGATAAAGCTTTCATGATGTGAAAGTGGGTGCATTTGGGGTGAAGGTAGTGGGCTTACCCCAGTCAGCCACTTTAATTCAGTCTGGCATTCAATTGTCCTATTGGAGACTTTGGCTGCCGCAGCATAGCTCTTGGTGGTTGGCAAGGGAGTATTCACCTCAGCCAGCCTTCGAGCTTCTGGGTAGCTTAGCTGCTTTTCAGTTTTGCTCTGCTGAATGAGGGTTTCTTTTTTCCAGACAGGACAGACTTTAGATGGCCATATGGTCAGCCAGGCAATTGGAACATTTTGCCTGGTTTTGACAACTGGTGTTGTCGTGACCTTTCTGACCGCACTTAAAACAGATGGTTTCGTTTTTGCATCTATCCTTGCCATGACCAAACTTCTGTTATTGGAAGCACCAAAGTGGGTTTGGAATGAAGTCATTCACACTGAGGTATCCAATTTTCAAATTCTTGGGTGGAAAAGGCTGGCCAAACGTGAGGATATATGCCCTGTTGTTATGGACTTGTTATCCCTCTTTATAACTATTCGTTGTATGTTTAACACTCCTTGAGACTTGAGCTCATGTGCTATCTAATCCTCATCAACATTATCAAGATCTCTAGTCCGGATTACTCCTTTGCTAGAGTTGAGAGTTCGATGAGGAGAGGCCTTGATGCCGACGCCTGCTAACATGCTTGCACATAGCAGATTGTCGGCATGCACTTTCTTTGCACACACACTCCACCAGAATATGTCCAGTTTGTAGCTTCTTCACATCTTTAACTGTTCCAGCAATTCCCATAATGCCCTTGTGAATGGCAAAAGGGGAAAGTTTGGCAACTGATCCCTCGTCATTTAAAGATTCGATCATAATGAACCATGGCCAATCATCAGCGTTCAGACGTGAGTCCGAATCCGAGTCCGATTTTGTTTCCATGTCTAATAATCGGTTTTTATTTGGCGGGGTTTTGTGTAGCCATATTTAGTTTTTTGGGGTTTGTCATCCTCACTCCCCAGCACCACGGAGCCCTCAAAATTGGGGTGTGTAGCACTGTGGTAATGGACAGATACAAACCAGGGATACGAGGATAATATACTCTAGCATGGAGGCAAAAAAGCATGACCAGTACTAGATTGACCCTAGCCAACGCCTTCTAGGAAGTGAAGAATGACTTGGTGATATATTTTAAAATGAATACAGTTGGTGTATGATATAATATATTCATTCTCCTTTAATCTACCTAGGGATTGGCATGACCAGCCGATTAATTGGAACAGGCCAGTCCAACCTCTCATCTAGATGAAGTCAGGGCCAAAGTGCAGTGTTGGTCCACAAGGAGCCTTAGCCCCTTGCAGTCTTCATGCACCAGGATCCCTTCCTCCACTGACACGAGCCGCGACTCATGGCAAATGAGTCGCCCCATTTGTCACCTTTTACAATCTGCAAGGGGGTGCAGAGGAACTATTCTAACCCGGTTCCATTGCAACAGGATCATTGCGGGCTACTCCCGCGAACCTCTCACAGGTGAGTGACTGGAACAGTGACCAGTCGGCTTTGTTCAGCCACCAGCTCGGTTCCTTCCGGTTGGTCGTAATCACGATAGGGAAATGGTCACTTCCACAAAGGTCATTCCAGACTCGCCATGAGAGAAGTACAGCAGGAGACACGGTTGCAAAATAGTTATGTCGATTGCAGAGGAGGTCCCATACCCAGGATGAACATAAGTATAGGACCCATTATTCAGGAAGCTTAAAGCGCGATTGCTTAGGAAATTCTCAACTCCCCTGCCCTTGCTGTTTATGTTTGCACTACCCCACAGGGGGTTGTGTGCATTGAAGTCCACCACTAAAATGTAGGGGGAAGCCAACTGATCCGTTAAAGTTTCTAAATCTTGTGTTGAAAAAATTAAGTTAAGGGGAATATATATGGAGCATATTATATTGTAATGGTTTTATCCAAACTAATTCGAATGGCTATTGCTTGAAAAGTAGTATTTAAGGTGATGGGGGTATGTATCATGTCTTCACACACCAGAATGGACGAGCCACCAGTGGCTCGTTCCCCATCTGGTCCATAAGAGTGATACATATTGTAATGTTTTAGGGAAATCTGATCAGTAGCCTTTATATATGTTTCTTGTAAGCAAAGGGCAAGAGGGTCAAGCCTCTCACAAAGCAATCGCACTTCATTGAAGTTTGCTCTAAAACCTCAGCAGTTCCATTGTATTATATGTGTGCCTGTCATATTGGTGGCGTCACAGGCACACGTCCCACAAGTTTCACCTTGGGGGATATGCTACGGCCGCGGATCGGGGGAACCTCAGCCATATCAATATCATGCAGCGCAGAAAACTGATTTCCGGTGGGGATGGGGGATGCGGGGAATCTGCCCCCTTGGGCATACAGCCCGATAGTTGTCTTTCGTGCACTAAAGTGCTTTTCTTATTGCTTCTTTTTTTCCTTTTTCAATTGTTTTGTGTGTAGAACTTGAAGCTGCCTCTGTCTGAATGGAGGCAGATATCATTTCAGATTTTTTTTCAGATGGCTTTACACTCGGACTCTGGGTCAGTGAGTGGACTGTGGGTCTCTCTCCCGACAACCATGTCAAATCGGTCTGGCAATCGATTGTCCAGGGTAACGGGCTTTGCCACCATGGCATAGCTCTTGGCAAGTGGTGAAGGGTAAGTCCTTCCATCTGCTTCCGAGCTTCCGGGTAGCTTATCCGGTTTTCGGTTTTAACCCGCTGGATCTGTTTTTCTTTCATCCAAACAGGACAATCCTTCGACACGGCCATATGGGGACACAGGCAATTTGCACATTTTGCCTGGTTCTGACAACCAGTGTTGTTGTGACCCGTCTAGCCACATCAGAAGCAGGTTACCTCATGTTTGCAGTTATCCTTTCCGTGTCCGTACTTTTGGCATTTAAAACAGTGAAGAGGATTCGGGATAAAAGCATCCATGCCAACACTGAGGTAACCAACTTTAAGGTTTTGGGGCGGCACTGGTGTACTAAACGTGACAATGTAGGTATTTGTTTTTACTTCCTTACCTTCATTCCGTATAGTTATCCTTCGAATGTTTTGTACACCTTGTGGTTTTGGCTCGAGTGCGATCTCATCCTCACCGACCTCACTTAGATCTCATTCGGATTACTCCCCTACTAGAGTTAAGGGTATGGTGAGGAGAGGCCTTTATGCTGACACCTGCCAACGTGTTTGCATGTTGAAGGTTGTCGGCTACAGCCTTCTTTGTACACTCGACCAGAAAATTACCAGACTTAATTTTTATGACCTTTGTGACGGTGCCCGCTATCCCCTTGTTGCCCTTATCAATGGCAAAACAAGAGTGCCTGGCAGCCGAGTCAGTGAATGCTTGTTTGTTTGTTGTTGTTTTACATCCTAGCAACATCTATGGTCATATCAGGATGGGTCAGTGAATGCAATCACAATGAATCGTGAACAATTATTGATCATTATGGGATCATCGTTTTCCGAGTCCGAGTTGTCAGCCAGCTGTCTTTTCTTTTTTGGGGGGTAGTTGTTTACCATATTTGTTTACTCATTTTTCGTCGTCCTTGCTCCCAACCCACCACGGAGTCCTACAAGGGGATGTTCAGAGCTGCTGTATCCATCAGATGCACACCAGGGATACAAGGGCCGTATACTCAAATAATGAAGCAAAGAAATCTGCAGTGATTACTTGATTGACCCATTAGCCACCGCCTTCTAGGAATAGCTTTAGTTCATGGGTTGTGCAATAACCATTTTCACCACAGTAGGTTTGATCTGTTGTGTTTTTGCGAAATAGCTTACTATCCTAGGGCAAGGTGTGACCAGCCAATTGATGTGGTGATTGATTGATTGGTGGTTGCTTTACGCCGTGTCGGCAGTATGGGCCATATGCATGGCAAGAAATGTTTGTTTTTTGTTCAAACCATCGGTTTTACATGTAAAAGCAGACAATCAATTATGTGCCAATAGACACTCACTAAATCAAAAAGCTCACAATCATATATTTGTGGCCAAGGGAAACACATTCCCTTAGAAAAGGAAAAGTTGTATTAATAATTGATAGAATTTATTTAGTAAACTATATGAGGTGGTACAGTCCAGCTGCCCTCAAAAAGGCTAAAATGTTTTCTTGTTTTACTTTAGTAAAAAGGTCATGCGTACTGTCTGCAGTGTAAAATTGTTGGCGCAGGGCCAAAAAGTCAACACAACTTAGTCAAATGTGTATGAGTGTCAGCGGGGACTGACACCCAATACATTCAGGGGGGAGCCTCCTCCTTGAGCAGAAAAGCATGTGTAAGCCATGAGTGGCCAATACAGCAGTGGCTAAGGACCACTTGGTCCCGCCGACCTCCCTCATGAGTCTGTGGTGGTTTTCCCACAGATGGTTCAATTTCTTTAAGTTTGTTAATGTTTTCATCCCACTCATGTTGCCATTTGGATTTTATGTGGGTGGCTATTAGAGGTTTCAGATCAGAGTGTGGGATTAGACACGGTTCAATGAATGAATGAATAAATGCTTAATGGCATATCAGCACACTAAGGGCTATATAATGCCATCAAAATGTCTTAAAACTGGTTAAACAGTCCAATGTGCTTTAAAAACGATAAAACTAAGGCAGCACCAGGATCCCTTCCTCCACCGACACGAGTTGCGACTCATGGCAAATGAGTCGCCACAATTGTCGCCTTTTACGATCTGCAAGGGGGTGCAAGGGAACTATTCTACCCCGGTTCCCCAAGGGGGAGGGGAGAGAAGGGGGGGCGCCCTAAATAACTCCTAGAGAATATGTTGTTTCAAGCTATACAAATTAGGACTAGCATCATACAGTGTGTATTTGCTCATAATAATTGTGAATAAGTGAAGTTGTTTTTGTCATGTTAGAACTGCATTAAAAATCACCAAAGACCTCATCCAACCATATCACCTCACCCCATCCTGATTTGTTCATGAAGATTCTTGAAGATTTATACTGCCTATCATGAATAAGTCTGAATAGACTTGTTTTCACCATTAGACAGTTTGTCGATAGAAAGCCAGAGCCTACACTTTTACTGACCCGAGAGTTTTTTAAGCTCCCACACCACATAGACATGCTATGAGAACAACTGGCCTTTGATGATGCTGTAAGTTGATTGGACCTTAGATGTTGCTAGGATGTAAAACAACAACAAATAAAGCTTCACTGAAACTCTGACACTTAATGCCTCTCACGCCAAAGGAGCCTACGCCCCTCGACCCCTACCCCTCAACTCCATCAGATTGCTCACTGATTAAGTGTCCACATTGACCACGGGTTATCTAGTCACTAGTGGTGCAGTGTTTCTTGATTGCAGTGTTCGATTAGGAGGTTGTGTGTGTGGGGGGGGTGGTATGTCAGATAGCCTATAACATGGGCGTTATCAGTCAAAGAAATGACGTCAGAGGGCTGAATTTGTCCTCAAAGTTTATCAATCATTTTCATCCTAGCCAAGTTGGGTACTTTGGGAGGGGGGGCGGAGGGGGGGGAAGGGGGCAGCAGTAGATTGGTGTGATATACTGCAATTCACAGCTGTGATCTATTGCAAATCAAATATAACACAATCATAGTAGATCACATCCATAGCACATGCAAATCAAGTATAAGACAGATGTAGTATATTATATGCCTGTGATCTACCGCAATTATGTTATACTTGATTTTAATGTCATGCTGTGTAATGAGGTGTCTTAACCCCACCCCACCCCCACCCCACCTACTCCCACCCACCCCCAGATGAAATGCCACTTGTCACGTCAGGCCCCATCCTGATATGACTTTAGGGGGCCAAATGTATGAAGCCGGGTTAGCGGTCCTAACCCATGCGTCACGCGGATTTCCCGGGTTAGCGGACAAAAGTGTCAATGTATGTGCCTGGGTTAGGCAAACACCTCGAGAATTAACGTCGCCCAAACTAACACCACGCCATAGGAAGTTTAACGTCCGTGTTAGCTACCGATTAGGCCCAAATCTATTCAATGTGATCATATTTAACAGAATTACATACTCAAATCATGAAATTTCATTAAATTAACCCTAAATTTGAAGCCATATTAATGTAGCAGCTACATCGGCGGCGTTATTCATATTGTCGAATCGACTAATGTAAACTAAACAAATCGCCGCCGCCGCGACGTCGATATCCATATTGCCAGAACGCCGCTGCCGCCGCCGCCACTGCTGGTTTCGCGGCCGCCGAATCGGCGGGGACATTGCCAAATAGCGGAGCTCTCCGGCTACAGGCACAGAGGGATTTCCCAAATCTATAAATAACTGCTAGGTTAGCTATCACCGCCGCGCTTTGGCTACATACATTTCCCATGACCGATTTCCTAACGCCGACGTTAGCTAACCCGCCGGCTGCCCTTAACACCGGAGCAAATAAAAAGTTGTTCATACATTTGGGCCTAGATGTTGCTAGGGAGCAAATCCCCAACAAGCAAATTTACATTGATGATCTTGTGCCAATTATGGGTATTAAAGGGGGACTAGTCGGGGCTTATTGCAGATGGAAATCACCCATCTAGCCTCTCACCAGCGGGTGATAAACAGTGATATAGTAGCTACAATGTTACACTGTAAGCATGTGCGAACAATTTCTCTCAGTGTCATGAAAAGTTTAAGGAAAAAAATAAGTAGGAAGGTATTTATTGATGTCTTAAAATCCCATCCCATGCTGACCAGTTTTCAGGAGAGTGACCCTCATATTTTGTCCATACGAGATCTTTTATAACATGAACTTTTGTAGTTGATTCACTGTGTCTTTCTGTTGCCCCTTTCCATCCAACACCACTGAAATAATACTCACACAATTTTTACTCACCTTTTAAAGTTGCATAATCCAATGGTTTTCAGTTTCTGTGATTTTTCTGAGATAAATATATTAGATCGATCACTAGTATCTACTTTACATTAGTTTAAAGTTACTTTTATTTTAAATGATAAACTTTTGATATATTTGAAGTGCAAATGTGGAAAATTAGTTTTGGCAAGCTTGCCAAAACTCTGACACCATTGACCTCTACAGTAACATGTTATATTAACTTGACTTGTGTTTTGGGGTGGGTGGTTGGTGTTGTGTGTGTGGGGTGGGGTTGGTGTGGTTGTTTTTGTTTTGTTTGGGGTTTTGGGGGGTGGGTTGTGTGTTGTGTGTGGTTGGTGTGGGGTGGTTTGTGGGGTGTGTGGTGTTGTGTGTGTTGTTGTTGTGTTGTGGGTCCCTTCTATGCGGAATCAAATGTTCAAAAAGTGCATCAGTATCTAAGTTAGATATGTAAAAATCAAATCTAGATAATTGTTTTGGTTTTGAAAATTTCATATTTCATCGGACTATGTAACTTTAATAAGGTTAGTGGGTGGGTGGTCTTGTATGCGTCTTCACCACTTCACCCCCACCCCCCCCCCCACCCCCGCAGCCCGCCCCCATCTGACACCCCGACTACTGAGTGCTGATTCTGGTTACCCACACCCTATGCTAATTGGTAACCATAGTAATCCCGACTCAGTCCTGTATGCAGGCAGCAGGGTCCGCTACTGTTCCACCAGTGCATCACACACACGCTTCCACTCTGTGTGTGCTACCACTGTTTGTGCTGTGTGCCCTGTGTTTGTCATGTACATTGCAGCAGCTGTGTATTGAGGGGGGGGGGGGGGGGTTGCAGCTGTGTGCTTCATGCCAGCGTGTGCAGGGACCAGAGCTGATCAGTGGCCTGCTGGTTCCCAGTGTTGGTAATTTGGAAGAGTCGTATTGACTCTGAAGAGTGCCACTGAAATCTACATATTTTCTAACCTGGGCCTGTATGCATGGAGGTGTTAGCCGGCCAAGACTGGTTTTGGACGGGATTTCTAGTTTAGCAGCGAAAAGTTGCTATGCATGGAGCAGTGTTACGGAAACACCGCGAGTTTAAGGTCGGATATTCCAACACCACTGCATAGCAGGTTTACGGGCGGTGTTAGGTACCAATTAGGGCCAAATCTATTCAAAGCTATCATATTTAACAGAATTACATAGTCTAAAAGTGAATTTTGATCAAATTAACCCCAAAATCGAACCGATATTAACGCCGCCATTGCATCGGTGATGATATTAATATTGTCGAATTGGCGAATGTAAACAAAACAAATCACCGCCACCACCACATCGGCAGCGATATATTATGGCCAAATCTATTCAAGGCTATCATATTTAAAAAATTTGATCAAATTAAACCACAAATCGAAGCGATATTAACTCCGCCGCCACCGACGAATCGGCTGCGATATTGAGAAATAGCGGTGCTCGCCGGCAACAGGCTCAGAAGGATTTCCCAAATCTATAAATAACTGAACGTTTAGCTAACGCGAATGGATTAGGCACCCATGCATATGGCGTGACATACTTCGCGATGCTGGTGATAGCTACCCAGTGTTAGCAGTTAACACCACACAACACTAACACCGCTTCATGCATACGGCCCCAGGTTGGATTATCTGGTATTCTTCATTTGAAGCATGCTCCGTATGAGTGCCACAAATACACCTAGTTACTCCCGCGGCGCTGTCTCTGTGACAGGGCTGCTGAACAATCCGTTAGAAAAAGTGTCGGAAGGCTGGGTTATGGAAAATAACCAAATGATTTTGTAAACTAATATGCTAAATATATTGTCCAAATACTTATCTATCATAATCCATAATCCGGGTCGGCAGCATAGCCCATATTCACAGCGAGAAATGTTTGTTTTTGTTCAAACCATCGCTTTTACATGTAAAAGCATACAATCAATTTTGTGCCAATAGACACTCATGAATTTTGAAAACTCACAATCATATGTAGATAAATAGACTTTAAAGTCAGATCGCAAGCTTTCTGTGGCCACCATCTTGGCTTGGTTTTTTTAATTGTCTCCTAGATTCTCAATTGTATGCTAATATAGATCAACACAGTGTGCTGCAACTACCACCTGCACAGCTTATTTATAGTTAATGTCTACTGAAGCAGTTTTTGCTCAGACTTAAGGCCCTATCACACTATGACCTAACAACATCAGCGTAGGCACAATGTGAAAATAATTATATTACCTCGAAGTTCTCGGCGTAGTATGCAAATTGCGGCACAAGTTGGATGTCGATGCAGCGTAGTTGACATGGGTGTGACGTCACCGTGACGTCGGGCTAGCGTATTGTGTAAGAGTCGGGCTGGCGACACTCCAGCATGCACGACGCCGGGCTAGCATGACTTTGACGGTCCCTTAGTGTTGGCCTGGCGTGATCACGCCTGCGCCAATGTTGCCACATCCGACTCGACCGTTATATCTCAACGTCAGTCGACATCTGTCGACCGAGAGCCTAACTTCGCCCTAACGTCACACCAACGTCATCAGCATGATCACAGCGTGTGGCTGACACGTTCGACGTAACGGGAACGTTGGCCGACGTCAGTCAAAGCACCCGACCCACCCACGCCTTGTGTATATACGTTCACACCACGTTCAGAACACGTTCGAATGACGTCACCAACATTAGGCGCACGCTAAAGGGTTGTCAATGACGTCAACTACGTCAGGACACGTTAGCGAAACGTTGGAGCGACGTTCACCACGCGCCACACTCATTCATTAGAGCTATCGCATAAAACAGTACTATAGCGTAAAACAATACTATGGCATAAAACATCGATATGGCATAAAACAGCACTATGGCATAAAACAAGACTACAGCATAAAACAGCACTATGACATAAAACAGCACTATGGTATAAAACAGCACTATGACTGCTTACCGGTTAGAGTCCCTTCACCCTTTGATCCCCAGAGAAGGCGTTACATGATGCGGCTGATATAAGGTTGTCGGGTGCAGACCCGTAGACATGGGTTTTGGCACCATGCCAAGGCAATACTTCTGAGGCAGGCTTTTCCCCCCAATCTATTGACCCTTTATAATTATATGCAACATGCACTGGTAGATACAATCAGAGAGCGTGTATAGATCCACTGCCATCAGAGGGCAGCTTAATAGTGAAAATCCTCTACAGTATAACCCCGTTAAATCAAACTTGAAGGGACCCTAGAAATTTGTTTGGATTAACCGATCATTGGTTTAACCGAGCTATGGCTTTGACTTTGAGTAAGCGTGGATTTCACATGTAATATACAATGTATGTGGACACTGATTGTTTGTTTAATGTATATACAGTATACTCCCGTTAAACCAAGCTCAGTTAAACCAAACGATCGGTTAATCGAAACTATTTTCGGCGGCCCGGAAAAATACTACCATTTATCATATTAAAAAAGTCTCAGATGACCTTATAACCACATGAAAGACTATGCAACTTTAAGAACCATAATAAGCACCACCAACAATAGCCACCACCCTGCCCTCTGGCGTCGCTAGATGAACTAATATTGTGGGTGGCAGCTCGCTGTGCCGCCTGCTCTGTGGAAAAGGTCTTATAGAGGATTTCCACAAGTAACCCACCCTCTGACATCACTGGAAGAATTAATATTGTGGGTAGTATATCTCTCTCACACTAACTATGTTATATACAGTGATTCGTTCTCCTGCCTCCTGGCTGTTGCTGGACTGAAAACAAATCACCCTATTCTAGCAACGGTCATCTATAAAATGGACCAACTGGCAACGGATGGGTATGACATC
The DNA here is from genome assembly GCA_030323885.1 of Branchipolynoe longqiensis. Lineage (NCBI taxonomy): Eukaryota > Metazoa > Annelida > Polychaeta > Phyllodocida > Polynoidae > Branchipolynoe > Branchipolynoe longqiensis. The sequence goes on from CM059194.1 coordinate 26,993,316, forward strand.
CACCTGTGCTGGGTTCCTGGCCATGCCGGCATACAAGGAAACGAACGAGCTGATCGGGCTGCGAAGAAGGCCCTGAACTGTGATCTTGAACCGTGTCTGATCCCTCACTCTGATCTGAAACCACTAATAACTACCCACATAAAATCCAAATGGCAACATGAGTGGGATGAAAATATCAATAAACTTAAAGAAATTGAACCATCTGTGGGAAACCCACCACAGACCCATGCGCGAGGTCGGCGGAATTATAAGTCTTTGAAATGGTCATTTAATGCTTACAATTACATACATACAGGCAATGCATTTATAAAAACATACACAGGGTAGGTTCAACAACCATACAGCGCGTAGCTTGTACAGGATCATGGTCACGGCAACCATTGTCATGGGGGTGATGAAAATGGGAAATATTGGGCCTAGAGCAGGACTCGAGCCCACATCTCTTTGCATTCAAGACCAGTGTGCTAACCATTACACCACCTAGGCTCCCTGATATCAACACACTACCCACGCCTACCTGTCTATGTGGTTACTTGCCTGAGAGGTCATTGCAGACTACTGCAATCAAAACCAGTTAATATTATCGTGGAGGCTCAGGATAACAGTGTGGGTGGCTTTGCACATTTGCCTCCGATTCCTGCAGCTAGGGAACTGTGTTACAAGCAGTTCATTGATAATGCATCTCTTCTGGATTAGTCTTCGATGTCATTGAGAAAGATCAAATCTCTAGTGTGCCCACAAAAACAGTTACTGGCAATAGCGCAGAGAAGGAAACTAACACGGTTTGGGCACGTAACCCAACACGACAGCCACCTTATTCTGATCCTACAAGGGGCGCCTTGGAGAAGCAGAAGTCAAACCAATGACTTAAAAATTTATACTTGTCGCTTCCTAGACTGGTGCTTGGCATTATTAGGATAGGACAAGGACTGGTTTGCTCAGTGTCAGGATAATGTGACTGAGTGGGATATCATGTCATGGTGCTGGTGGCCTGGTCTTCCAGTGGGGCAGCACTGTAAAGTCACCATGAGTGCGCAATGTCACAAGTTGGTACCCATCCTGATATGACCTTAGATGTTGCTAGGACATAAAACAACAACAAACAAATGTCACCGTTGATGCCAGAAAAAGAGGTGGTTCGACACCGTGAAGGAGCGGACGAACCTTTCCTTGCCAGAGCTCCTCTTCACAACCAGTGAGAGACAGAAATGGCAGAAGACTGTACCATGTGACGGTGGGGGCATGATGAAATGGGAAACATTGCACCTAGAGCAGGATTCAAATCCACACCGCTTAGATTCCGGGCTAGTGTGCTAACCATTACATCACCTAGGCTCCCTGATATGATCACTCTATCTACGCCCACCTGTCCATGTGGCTCCTCACTAGATAGGTCAGTGTAGACCACTACAATTATAATGGTAGCTTCACTTAAAGCTGTATAGTACGATGAAAACATCAAGTTTTCAAAACCAAATAAATTATCTACATTTGATTCTACATATCTAAGTTAGACACTGATTCACTTATTAAACATGTGTTGCCAGAATCAGATACATATGGGAAAACTCAGGGCAATTTAATAGAATCTGTTACTGGTTTTGGCATGCTTGCCAAAATTAAAACAAAAGTTAATTAAAATTAAAGTAAAGTGGGTTATAATGTCCAACCGAATATACTTATCTCAGAAAATAACATAAACTTAAAACCATCTGATTATGCAACTTTAAGTCCACCCAAAGAAACAAGTTTTTGTTTGTTTTGTTTGTTTGGTAAAGTCTTCCACCATGTAAGCGGAAGCTGCGCCCTGGCGTGCTGGGTCTCGGCTGCAGTCCTCAATGAGGGGCCAGCCAAACTCGGAACAGCGGTATTACAACAAGCCCTCCCCGTAGAACTAGACCAGGCTATGGCGGCTCGTAGCAAACACTTAATCAGGCTTCATCATCGCAGATTGTCTCGATCTGAAAGCATTCGTTTAGCTGCGTCTGCCTCTTGGTCCAAACCCTATGTAATATGTTAAGTCTCGGCCGTCAGAGACCCAAGGTACCACTTACTCTCCCCAGGTACGTTCTGACAACTGTCTATCAGTTCACACCTGATGCCCCTCTCCAACAAACTCATAAGAAAGAAAGGAAAGACAAGTCATGCAAGATTGACAGTGAAGAAGTTGTGCTTTATTGGCATCAACTCCTGTTCACCTACTAGCGACCTATCACTCTCACTCCTTACCTACTGTCCACACAGATCCTCATTACTCTCGTTAGTATGCATAGGAATCAGTGCCTACAGCCCATTGAACTGGAGTCCCATGGTTGTTGCACCCAGCTCAGTGCCTTTTGAATAGCTGCTGCTAGTTTGTATATAGAAAGTGGAGCCTCAGACAGAGTGTCTGGGTCCCTGGACAAGATAAGAGTGTGTTCCCTTCAAGAGTGTATCAAGAAGTTCTAGTTGGATCATATATATCAGAGTGAGGTCTGCGTGTCAGGTGTGTGTGTGTGTGTGTGTGTGTGTGTGGGGGGGGGGGGGGGGGGGGGGGGGGGGGGGGGGGGGGGGGGGGGGGGGGGGGGGGGGGGGGGGGGGGGGGGGGGGGGGGGGGGGGGGGGCGGGGATGCCCTAATAGGGGCAGCTGTCACTCAACCCCAGCTGCAGGTGGTGTCCATAATGTATGCAGGATGGCTGGGTGTGCTTGCCCATCGGCCCTGTGGTAACAGGTAGTTGCAGACAGTTACAATAAATATATAATAAAAATGTCCTTCTCCTCCACTTGCACTCCTACTGGTACATAGAGGGAACATTTCACCAAACATTAATCATCTCTTACATAGGAACATCTCGTCATAATCTCAGGCGCCATGTGTTATCATATTTTCCACATAGTCTCATATGTCACACAGCGAGTGGGGCACCCATTGCTTCTCTGTTACATAACCTTGGTTCCCACTGAGTCGCCCGAGAATAGTAATGCTCTCTGCCAATATCTAATTCCGAACCGAAAATCCGTATATTTTTACACCTACCATCTCCCCCCCCCCCCCCAATAAAGTCCAATCTGCAAAGCACAGATTGTCAATCTCGGTGAACACCACTTTAATAACCACATAACATATGGTCCTGGTAAGGGGCCGTCCAACTTTGTCAACATTTTAAAGGTAGTACAGAGAGTACAACCTTTCCAGACCCCCCCACTTACCCCCCCCCCCCGGTCCGCCCGAAAGTAGTATACCCACACATCAACATTTTACTACGGACCCAGATGGAGTCGCTGAATGAGTTGAGTGTCTGCCTCCCATTTTGGTAGATCAAGGGATTTGAAACCCTGTGTAAAAAGGCTAAGGCTCGAATCTGTGACTGTGTAGGCAGGCTATAGTGAAATCAATACAGACAAAGAGAAAGGAAGGGTATAAAGTGTAAAGAAGATGAGAGAGTCAAGCCCTCTGGTTTATTATTTATATGGTTACATGGGTTCATTGTTGAGTATCACCCCACCCTTTTCCCCCAATGGAAGACAAGCATTCTTCGCCCTACCAATAGGGATCCAGCATTCCTGGTCCCCATGGATACCAGTGGTCTGGCCATGGCTCCATGGCCACCACCAACCTTCACCTTTGAGGGTGGTGATCACTATCCCAGCAGAGGGGTAGGCCCTGAGTGCACCCACACCCAGACCTGCCAGCACCACTATGTCTATTTACATCCCACTCAGGCACCACCAGCCCATATATATATATATATACATACATGTGCCTGGTCACTTACACCGATCAGTAATAGAACATTTGCATTCCCCCCTATGCTGTATATCGGAATATTTTACACCTGGGTTTGAACCGTGATTGAGTCAAACCAATAAGTTTAAAATGTACATGTGTCGGCAGTACTAGGGTAAGAGGAGGGGAGTAGTGGAATGATTGATTGATTGGTGGTTGCTTTACGCCGTGTCGGCAGCATAGGCCATATTCACGGCGAGAAATGTTTGTTTTTGTTCAAACCATCGCTTTTACATGTAAAAGCATACAATCAATTTTGTGTCAATGGACACTCATGAATTTTGTAAACTCACAATCATATAGCTAAATAAAAGTCTAAATGATAGTATTATTCACTGATGAAATTTGTTTAAAAACCTATATGAGTTGGTACAAACCAGCTGCCCTCAAAAAGGCTAAAATCTTTTCTTGTTTTACTTTAGTAAAAAGGTCTTGCATGTTGTTTGCAGTGTAAAATTGTTGGCGCAGGGCCATGAAATCCACACAGTTTAATAAAATGTGTTTTAATGTCAGTGGGGACTGACATCCAATACATTCAGGGGGAGGCTCCCCCTTGAGCAGAAAAACGTGTGTTAGCCACGAGTGGCCAATATGGCATCTTGTTAAAACAACCTGGTCGTGTCGCCCTTCCAGGCGACTCTGCGGCAGTCCGTTCACGGAGGGGGTAATTCTATGGAGTTTGTTGTCTGGGTGTTCATCCCATTCGATCTGCCATAGGTTCCAAATGTATTTTTGAATGGTAGGTTTCAGATCAGAGTGGGGAATATGACAGTGTTCCAAAGGAGCAGTCAGGGCTCGAGTGGCCGCTTGATCTGCTCTCTCATTTCCTGGGATACCCACATGACTAGGCACCCAACATAGGTGAATGTCAAATTTTGCTATTGAAAGAGAGTTTAGTTTAATGAGTACTTTAAGTAGTATTGGGTGGTCCAGTTTCCTATTGTTTAAAGCCTGAAGGCAGGAAAAAGAGTCAGTGAAAATGATGAATTTATGACTGGCTGAGGTTTCGATGCACTCTAACGCGAGTAGGAGTGCTCGTGCCTCAGCAGTAAAGATAGAACTCTGATCTGGAATACGCGTACCTAATTCACGTCCGTGGACGATTGCTGCCGCAGAGACTCTGTTGTCTGTCTTTGACCCATCCGTGTAAACGGCTAGGTGGGAGCTAAAAGCACTTCGCACATCGATAAAGCTTTCATGATATGAAAGTGGGTGCGTCTGAGATTTCTTCGACATGGCCAGCTGGAGGATGATGTTTGGTTTCCTCAGCTGCCACGGAGGAACATCTGAATATTGTGAGAGTGCTATGTTATGTATATTTGCCCTCAGGGCCTCCAAATGAGGCTTTATTCTGAGGCCTAACGGCTTTATGTATGTTGGCCTTGATTCATAGAGGTGTTCATATGGTGGCATAAAAATGTAGTTATATGCAGGATTTAAAATATTTCCTTTTAATTTTATCGCATATTGCATAGACAGTTTGAGCCTTCTACTCTTAAGTGAAGGTTCTCGGCCTTCGACATAAAGGCTCTGGACGGGTGGAATGAAGAAGACCAAATGTCTGTGATTGAAAATGTCCCTGCTTATTCAATTTATGTACCATCATGGGGATAATGAACATGGCAAATATTGCACCTATAAGAGATTTTGAAACCACACTTATTCCCCTTTCAGGGATAGCCGGATAACCATTACACTAGCTAGGCTCCCTGATGCAATCACCCCCATCCACACCAACCTCTCTACAGCAGAGAGAGGTTGGTGTGGATATAGTTTACTAAATAGATTCTATCAATTATTAATAAAACTTTTCTTTTTCTATGGGAATTTGTTTCCCTTGACCACAAATATATGATTGTGAGCTTTCTAATTTAATGAGTGTCTATTGGCACATAATTGATTGTCTGCTTTTACATGTAGAAGCGATGGGTTGAACAGAAAACAAACATTTCTCGCCGTGAATATGGCCTATGCTGCCGACACGGCGTAAAGCAACCACCAATCAATCAATCTCTATATAGCTCATTGCCAGAAGCCAGTGCAGTACTACAGTACGAAAAAACACATATATATGAAGACCATATGTATTCAAGCATATGACTATTATTCGAACCAGGATTACTATATATATGTGATGTATAACGTTTATTATGATTGATTGGTGGTTGCTTTACGCCGTGTCGGCAGCATAGGCCATATTCACGGCGAGAAATGTTTGTTTTTGTTCAAACCATCGCTTTTACATGTAAAAGCATACAATCAATTGTGTGCCAATAGACACTCATGACTTTTTTAAACTCACAATCATATAGTTTCTGGTCAAGCTAAATAAAATTCTAGATGATAGTATTATTCACTGGTGAAATTTGTTTAAAAAGCTATATGAGGTAGTACAAACCAGCTGCCCTCAAAAAGACTCAAATCTTTTCTTGTTTTACTTTAGTTATAACGTATTATGCGAGTATAAAGTTATGTAACGGAATATTACTTAATCTTCCGTAAGATATGATACTGTACCGGTTGCAGCATCTCGCCCACCTCACCTCCACCAGATGTTGACCAGTGTCAGTCGCACCAGAGGAGTTGTGTATATTGAATAATTTATCACAATGTGACAGGAATAGTAATATATATATATATATATATATATATATATATAAACAGTTTGGCCCCTGGTAATACAAAAATAACAAAAGACGGAGTGGTTGAGAAGAGTATATATTCTCTGGCAGGAATATATTAATTGCCCACCTAAAAATTAAAAATCCGACCGTCTGAGCGGGTCTGGCAGCAGTAGTGACCAGACGCAGCTGGTATCAGGGCGGTCAGGAGCCACACACAGGAGGCAGACTAGTGGAGGATGTAGGAACTAGACTAGGCAGCATCAGTGGCAGGACTCTAGTACAGTAGGAGTAACTAACAACATGACAGTACAGGATGTAGTAACTAATATAAGGGGAAGGTAGTTGGTCGTGTCCTTGTTTATATTCCCATAATAGATTATAGAGCACATAAACAGTTTGGCCCCTGGTAATACAAAAATAACAAAAGACGGAGTGGTTGAGAAGAGTATATATTCTCTGGCAGGAATATATTAATTGCCAAGAGACCCACAGGTCCCCCCAACCCGAAGTCTTAATATCCCGCCCCCGGCACCTCGGTGAGTGCGTTGGAGACTCTGATATCGTTAATGATGCGCACACTCAGAGGGGTCTGTAGGTAAGCAAATATGGTGTCACTCGCCCAGTCCCCCCTCACCCTGAGTTCTTCGAGGGTGGCACCACACAGGGACAAGAAGGTACATCCCCCCCCGTCGTAGGGAATGTGAGGAGTAGTCCGACGGGTCCAGGCCCGCAGCCCCACAGAAATGCTTCAGCATACCCTGGTAACCAGAGTACAGCAGATCCGTCGAGGAGCCTGCGGGTGTCGGGATCCGGAAAGCCATGGCCTCGGGGCCGGCAGGGACCTCCCCGAAATGCCTCTCGACCCAGTGGACAGCACATAGCGACAGGTCTGGGCACCGGGCCACGGGGATTTCCAGTACCCGTTCCGAGAACTGGATGGTCTTGGAGCGGCGCACCTTCACAAGCATCCCCCAGGGGAGAAAGGAAAAGTCTCGCCTACGGAGAGATGAGTCCGAGGAGGTCACCTGGCACTTCCGCAGGAGTGCCCTGAAGCTGCACAGCACCGCCGCCCTCCAAGCGGTGTGCCCCTCGGAGGAGGTCAGGCCGGAGAAGATCCGCCTGAGCATGTCTGGTAGTATGGGCGCTGCCTGCCTGGGATGGCAGCCCCGCTCTCGCTTGATACCCTTCAAGGTGGAGGCCACCTCAAAGCTCTTGTAGTCAATCGCCTCCGCGCCCTCCGACCTCAAGAAGAAGTTCAAGCCACTGAGGTAGTTGCATACTGATGTGTATTTCAGCGTTCGCGCCAGCCACACAGCATAAAGCGCCGTCTGGGCCGGAGCGCACGGCGTGGTGGGGAAGTGGCCCCCGAATTCTTCAATGAAGTCCAGGTACCGTCTCACCTGGACTCCTCTTGTCGTTATCGAGTTCGGGGCGTAGTACTTACGTTGCATCGCCAGTTTCTCCTTCTGCAGCTCCGCAACTGGAAGTAGAGGAAGACGAATGGTCCGTAAAGATATGGTTGCAGCAGAGTAGTTGAGCGGCATCTGCCGCCCCGACCCGGGCCCTGCTCTCCTTGGCGCTCCAACGGCTCAGGGCATCGCAGATGGTGTTGTCGGCGCTCCTTACATGCACTGATTGGATGTCGAAGTTGTGCTCTGTGGCTATCCAGAAGAGCCTCCGGATGAAGTACATCACCCCCTTTGACCTCGATCTGCCGGTGGTCAGGGCCGCCCGGACTGTCTCATTGTCCGTTACCATCACAACCGTGCTGTCCCTCCATCGGTGGCCCCAGGTCTGGGCGGCGCAGAACGCCGCCCACATTTCAAGCACATTGATGTGGGCTCCCTGGCATGCAGCATCCGGGGGGGCATGATGGTGGCCCACCTGGCGCCTGATCGCCTCATCGGCCCCGCTGTCGAAAGCCCCCACCCTCCAGTCTCGGTCGTGGATGGTGCCAAACCCCTCACTCGAGGCATCACTGTAGGTGGACACGTATGGGGTGTGGCGCCCAATAATCTTGGCCTTCCCATTGAATCTCCTCGCGAAAGCCAGCCACCACTTCCTGTCCTCGTGGAAACCGTTCGAGAGGCGGACCATGAAGTGTGGCTTTGCCACCCCACCGACCGTGTCGTAGATTCGTCTACAGAAGGTCCGTCCCCCCCGAACCACCTTGGCACAGTGGGCCAGCAGGCCCGCCAGGCTCTCCAATCGGCCCCTCGTGGTCTTCCGTTTTCCTTCCAACTCCCCGAGGGCTGCCGTCATCTTAACCAGCTTGTCCTCGGGCAGTGACATCTCCAGCTCCACCGTATCAATATCGATCCCCAGGAACCTGGTCCGGGTGGCCGGGGACGTGACCTTGCGGAAGCTAATGTGGAAACCCAGTCTCCTAAGGATGGAAATTAGTTTGGCTTGGGCCGCGCACCCGGCGTCAAAGTCCCGCGTCACCACACAGAAGTCATCCAGGTAGTTAACCACCTCCCCGGCCCCCTCACGGACTGCGCAGCGCACTATGAAGTCAGAGAGCTTGCTAAATACGTACGGGCTGGAGGCCAGTCCCATGCAGAGTCTGTTGTCACGGAGGTACACAGGATTGTCACCAAAATCCCAGAATATACCCTGCCTCTCCCGATCCCGTGGGTGGATGCTGACTGCTCGGTATGCGTCCCGGATGTCAATAGTCGCGAGGTTATCACCCCTCTGCATGAGGGCTGCCACGTCATCCACGCTGTTGTAGGAGAACTTTACGGCAACCCCATCCGTATAATTGTTCACCGACTCCCCTTCGGGGCGACTGCAGTCCACAATACCCCTGACTCCTCCCCCATCCTTGGGGATACAGAAAAGTCTGTGTACACAGGTGGGTCGCTCTCCGACCACTGTCAGCGCACCACTGTCAATCTCCGCCTCAAGTTTTGTTGACATGGCGACTCTGTCAGCCTTGTCCCCCCCGCTGCCATGCGGGCAGTCATAGGCAGCTGTGCAATCATGGTTTATGACCATGAAACCAAAACACACCCCCTTCAATATGTACTCCGCATCAGGGTCGGTGTCTCCTCGTAGGAACAGTTCCGCGAACACCCTGCAGGGTCTCATCTGGGAGACCACCCCCTCAATCCGGTGTATGCATCCACATACTCCACCGGTGCAGCTGTCCCAGACGCCAAACTCCACAGTGTGGTTTTCGCCGGGCTCGCTCACTCGGACTGAAAAAACCCGTCTGTCGCCGCGGTCCCCGTTCTCTACTCGTAGCCAGTCCGGCCTCAGGCCGTCCGGTCGCTGTATCCAGGGGCGGGTGGCCCCGCCCCCTGTCGGGGGCGCGTCCGCACCAGCTCGGCACCCAGTATCGCCGCAGTCTAAACCCGGGGCACAGCCTGATCCGGGTCCCACCGCCTCGTCCCGGGCACGTAGTCTGTTTCCAACCGGTACATGCTTAGGGCCAGCCACCGACCACGCCCTCTCCGGGCGGGCTGTGCCGCTCCCATTTCCCCGGTCCCCGGTGCCTTTGTTTACATCCAGGATGGTGCTTACACCCGGGTCCGCGCTGTCAGCCACCGGCCGGTCATCACAGCCCCTGGCAGTGTTTACAACTATATTCACACCTCCTATGGTGGTTGGTCGCCCGGTCTGGCCGAGTGCCGTGTCGGTCCTCAGTCCGCCCTCATGGATGGTGGTGTGTAAATCCGTGCCGGTCTTCGACCCCTCGCGGGCATCCGGGTACACATCCGAGCTTATGTTTACATTTTTTCCATCGCCGTTGGCCACCGGCCGGGTACCATCGCCACCGGCGATGCCTCCCCCTCCCCGGTCCGCGCCGGCCTCTGGCCCACGCGTCCCCATAGTGCGCGTTCGCGCCAAAACAGGATGCAGGTCAGGGGTAGCGTCCCTGCTCCTCGCCTCGCCCGCGCACCCCACCCGGGCCGTAGGGTGCGCGGGCCGGCCGGCGTGGCCCGGCCCAGAGTCCCGTCAGTCCTTGGTACACTTAATCCTCGCATGGCTCCTGCTCCCACACCGGCTACACCAGTGGCCAAAACCGCATTTCTCCTCACCGGCATTGCATCCCCCTTCTCTGTTCCATCTGAAACATGCCCTTTTGCCCTCACGCTCAAACACACGTCCTGTTTTTGTTGTCGTTCCTACCAAGCTCTTAGCCCTGGGCTTCATTGACTCATGGCCATAGTGGAGCAAACTGGCCGCCGTGTTTCCACCCGTGAAGGCGGCGAATCCATCACTCTCAGCCAGCTTCCGGACCGCCGTGTCATATCGGACGTGTGCAGTGTCTTTAAACATCTCATGCTTAGCTTTTGAGGCAATGAAGGAAAGGTGTCCGAACAATGCCTTGGCATCTATCACTGTTACACCCTCCAGGCTGGCGAACCACCGGCCCGAGGCCTCATATAATTCGGATACCGATAATTTTTTGACATCCTTCTTTTCTTCAGTGAAATTTTTCAGCGACCACTTACTTTTTCTCCTCCTCGACGTGCTCCTGGTGCGGCTCCTGGATCCAGATGTGCTGTATGACCGTGAGCGCCGCCTCCGGTGTCGGCTCCTCCGTGACACCTCCCCGTACGCTGAGTGTCCATTTTCCGTGGCTGGTGGCACGGGTGCCGGCGCCGCGGTGTTGGCGGCGGCCGGTCCCGCCACCGCCGGGGAGTGCGGACTAGTTGCCTCCCGTCCATCCCGCTCGCGTCTGAGCGCGTCCCGGCGCTTCGTTAGGTCAGACATTCGCTTCTCTCGCTCTAACTCTCTGATCTCCTCCCTCATCAGCTTCTCGTCCTTGTCGATGTCGAGTTCCTGCACATCCTTTGTGATAACTTCCACTGCCCGGTCCTCAGATCCCGAGCCCCCTGTCGCCATGTTGATTGCTGAGAATTTTCGAGTGACTCGGATTTGCTCACCAGCAGCGTCCTCACGCTTTACGTCTGGGATGCACCTCTGTCCGGGATGAATTTTCCCACACGGGACACAGAGACTCTCTGACATCACAGCACGATCACGTACAGGTGGCCCGAAGGATCAGGAATGCATAGTATCAGGAATGCATACCGTCTGAGCGGGTCTGAAGTCCGACCGTCTGAGCCAGAGAATATCCGACCGTCTGAGCGGGTCTGGCAGCAGTAGTGACCAGACGCAGCTGGTATCAGGGCGGTCAGGAGCCACACACAGGAGGCAGACTAGTGGAGGATGTAGGAACTAGACTAGGCAGCATCAGTGGCAGGACTCTAGTACAGTAGGAGTAACTAACAACATGACAGTAAGGATGTAGTAACTAATATAAGGGGAAGGTAGTTGGTCGTGTCCTTGTTTATATTCCCATAATAGATTATAGAGCACATATATATATATATATATAAGAATAATTTATCACAATGTGACAGGAATAGTAATAATATATATATATATTATATATTAAATAAAATTTATATATTACTATTCCTGTCACATTGTGATAAATTATTCAAGGGCGCTGCTGCATCGGTGCATAACTATAAATAGATCATTAATAGCTAGGGCAGTGCATGTAGGGAAGGCAGGCAGAGCAAATTACATCAGTGGCACATTGGGTGTTGTCCACTGGACGCCTATGTAAGATGCTGACGCTGCCTATGTGCACGATTCAGATGCATTCTGGGTATAGAAAGGTAGCATTCCGTGTAGATGGCTTCCTATACGGATATTCCCAGCTACGGTCCGCCAGTCTCAAACCAAAGACTGAAGCTGTGACCCGGTGTGTTCTCACGCCGGAAGTTGGGGTTGGTGCCCCTCCAACTTCCAAGCCTAAAGGCGCATTCCATGTACGCGTAATGCGTAATGCGAATGCGAATGCGAATGCGACAAAAAATCGAAACGCCTTGAAACCTATGAGCTACATTCGATACACGCGTAATGCGTAATGCGAATGCGAAAGAAATCCATTATCCTGATCGCTCCATGTAGTGATCGGTGCGTAAAGGTGGTGCGAATAGAAATCTGAGTCTGATGTGTCCATTAGTTTAACACTAGGAGAGGTGACTGAGCATTACGGAACGGTCACGCGTGGAGCACGGACCTGTTAGGAAGCAGTCTCCAAGGCTGCTGAGTGGAAACATTATTTAATAAATATATTATTATGGATAAAAAAATAATTTAAATAAATGTGTATATATTAAAATAATAAAAAGTAATAATTATAAAAATTAAATGGGTAAATAAAAGATTGAAAAAAAAAAATGAAAAATGGGGAAAATTAATAAAAACATAAAAATCATAAATAAAAAAAAATAATAATTAATAAATATGTATAAAATAAAAAAACAATAAAATAATATAAAAATATAAAAAATAAAAATTAATATAAATATAAAAAAAAAAATATAATATAAATATAATTAAATAATTGAAAATATAAAAATTAAAATAAAAATTAAAAATAATAAAGAATAATGAAAAATATATAAAGATGGGGGAAATTAATAAAAAAAAAATAAAAAAATGTAAAAAAGATATAAAAATGAAATAAAAAAAAAAATATATTTAATAAAAAACAAATAAAAAAAAATGTTAGTGGTTTGGTGGGGGTTCAGGGTTGCAAAAAAATGCTACCAGAGCCACAAAAATATGAATACTTATCTATAATTTTGTTATAATAAAGGTAGGAACCCCCATGTGACGTACAAAATGTTACATAGATATAAATGCAATATTTGGTCATATACAGAGCAGTATGGAGAATAATTGTTTATTTTTATTTTTTAAATATAGCTAGTCATGTGACGCATAACGCATTACGCATTACGCGTGTATGGAATGATGGCATTCGCATAATGCATAACGCATTACGCGTATATGGAATGCGCCCTTTATCATTCAGTATAGCCCCAACACGTTAAAATTCACTTTGCAGCTGATGAGGGTCAAGTGCCCCTCGTGATGATCAAACTTGGTGAGGTTATTGTCATGTATTTCTTTTTAATGTAGATTGCAATGTAAATTTGACCAGACTTTTTTTTTGTATTAAGCTAAGGCAGCATATTCCCTAAGCCAAAAAGAATATATCATTTCAACCCACTTCCTTGTCTTGTCCCCATACTGTACTCTAGTATGCCCTTTATATATTTATATACAGTAAAACCTCTCTGACGGACCACCTCCACAGATCGACCACTCCACGATATCGATCGCTTTATTTGGGTCCCAACAATACCATTTTAATCATATTCTAACTCCCAAAACCGACCACCTCCCTAAATGGACCACTTAAAGCCGATGTGGTGGCACCGGGTTTCCTCCAAATAAATATGTCAGAATGACCATATGTTTGACATCCAATAGCCGATGATAAAAATCAATGTGTTCTAGAAGCGTCATTAAATAAAACAAACTTTCCTTTTTTATGAGAGTGTTATGTATGTGTATGTATATGCATGTGTGTATGTATGTGTAGGTGGATGTGTGTATGTGTGCATATATTTGTCGTGAGAGTGATGCAAATGAGGGCAAAATTGTGGCTAGAGTATCCACGCTTCTTGCTATTCCGGGTAGAGCGTCCTGACCATTAAATAATCTGGGCTCCCTGATTCAATCACCGTAGCCACACCTGCCGGTCTGTGTTGTCCCTTGCGTGAGAGGTCAGAGGTCACATGTAGGTAACTATGCGTGTTTGTATGTGTGCATGTGTGTATAGACTCTGTGTGTATATATGTCGAGGTTTTCTTTTTGTTTGTTTGTGGTCTTACGTCCTAGTAACAACTAAGGTCATATCAGGACAGTACATGTCTAGGTGGTTATGTTCGATACATACATCCATGGCGGATCGAAGACTTAGCTGGACCCGCGTCACTATGTATCCAGTTAATGGAATACAGTAAAACCTCTCTAAATCGACCGACCATGAGACCGACTTTAAATGGTCCATTTAGAGAGGTGGTCGGTTTAGGGAGTTTTTCATTTCGTTATGGTGGTATTGTATGGGCTATCGTTTGGGACCCAAATAAAGCGATCGATATAAGGGAGTGGTCGATCTGTGGAGGTGGTCGGTTAGCTGGTTAGAGAAGTTTTATTGTACATGTCTACACGACCCATGTCAATGAATGATTGGAGAATTGCATGTGTTGCCGATTTCTCTATGATCAGAGTCATCTTTAATTTTAAGCCAACCCATTTCAATGAAAATTGATACAGAAAGCTTGGGGTTTTATTTTGCGGTAACATTAGTATTACACCGGAAACAGACAGGATCATATGTGTTTGTAACGGTAATAGCTCGGTTTTGTTTTCATTGTTTCCACACAAAGTTATGTTTTCCGGTGTAGCAGGAAATCGCAAACCCTGTAAATCGCAAACCCCCACTTGTGATTTCCTAGGAAATCGCAAACCTCCATGCCATATATGGGCATGGGGGGGTTTGCGATTTCCTAGAAAATCACATATCCCCCTGGAAATCCCAAGCCCACCATATTTGGCAGTCTTTATCCTAATGAAGACATCTTTGCGATAGTCCAGTTCGTAATTCCGACCGCACATGCGCTGAAAACGGCCTTTATTCACAGATGTTCCCACTGTGGCCATTATAAAAGCCAGGTAATGAATGAATGAATGAATAAATGCTTAACAGCATATCAGCACACTAAGGGCTATACAATGCCATCAAAATGTCTTAAAACCGGTTAAACAGTCCAATGTGCTTTAAAACGATAAAACTAAGGCAGTACTAACAGTGTCAAATAAACATTTCATACTTGCTACATTAAAATACTGTGCTCGAACGTTTGCAAAGTCAATGCATTCAATCAAAATATGTTTCACAGTCAGAGGCACTCCAGATGGTATGCATTCTGGCTGGTCTTCTGCTTTAAAAAGGTAACTATGAGTCAAATAGCTATGTCCAATTCACATACGTGCAACAACGGTCTCTTCGCGTCTATTTCTATGACAAGCACCTGAAAATTTGCCAAGGGTGGGCTGAATCGCATGAAGCTTGTTCATGACAGCTTCATCCCATTGTAATTGCCACTTTTTCCTTATGAGTGCACTGATGCGCCTTTTGAGGTCTGTGTGAGGAATGGGAAGAGGTGTAATGCATTTGTCGAGAGCTTGTTTGGGAGCCACGTCTGCAGCCTCATTTCCTCGAATGCCAACATGACTCGGCACCCAATAAAAAAGCACAGTTTTGTGAAGTCCTGAACATAAATAATGTAACCTTTCTAAAATCTTGCGGATCAGAGGGTTCTTCCAATCCTTGCTCTGAATAGCTTGGAGGCATGATTTTGAATCCGAACATATCACAAATTTTCTATGGGAAGAGGTTTCTACATGGTCCATTGCTAAGAATATGGCATCAAGCTCTGCTGAATATATCGAAGCACCCTTTGGTAATCGCTCCGAGAAGGTGTGCTTGCCCATGACAGCTGCTGCTGCAGCCTTGTCATCCTTGTAAGAACCATCTGTGTAGATGAACTTATGATCAGAATGTATGTCTTTAACCTCCCTAAACATACTGTTGTAGATCAGAGGGTCAGTTCAGTCTTTCCTTGCTTCAGAGAGAGCCAAGTTCACATTGACAGCGTATGTCCAAGGTGGTGTGTCTGGATATTGGAATTTTGCAATGTTATCGACATCAAACTCGAGTGTTTCTAATGATTCCTTAATACGTATACCGAAAGTTGGAATGGCCTTGGGTTTATTGGCAAAGAGTGTTTCATTGCCTGGGTTGAAAATGCAGTCATAAGCAGGGTTGCTGGGATTTGCTGCGATCTTGGATGCATACTGTAGAGCAAGCTTTTCTCTCCTCAGCGCAAGTGGAGGTTCCTCTGCTTCTACACTAAGACTCTCCTCTGGCGAAGTTCGAAGTGCTCCAAGACAGAGTCTGAGTCCTTGATTTTGAATGGGTTTCAACATTTGGATGTATGATGGTCTGGCTGATCCATAGACCATGGAGCCATAATCGAGCTTTGATCGGACCAGTGCACGATAGAGAGAAAGAAGAGTGGTGCGGTCGCCCCCCAATTGGTATGAGCAACAACTCTCAGGAGGTCTAGAGCTTTTTGACATTTCTTTTTGACATATTTAATGTGCGAAATAAATTCAATTTCTTGTTAAAAATGATACCCAAGAATTTGGTTTCTTCAACCACAGGAATCTGTGTTTGGTTGAGATAGATCTCTGGGTCTGAGTGTACACCCCGCTGTTGACAGAAATGCACACACACAGTTTTGCTGAGAGAGAATTTAAAACCATTTTCGTCAGCCCATTCGGCTACTCTGTTCAGGTGATGTTGCAGTTTTCTTTCTATAGCTGCCATGTTTCTAGACCTATAACAAAGGTGGAAATCATCTACAAAGAGAGATTTATCAATCTCAGGTCTGACACAACCCACAATGCTATTAATTTTGATTATGAACAGTGTGACCGATAAGATGCTCCCTTGGGGTACACCCATTTCTTGGTCAAAGGCTTCTGAGAGGGTACTTCCGACACAGACTCGGAAACACCTATTTAAAAGAAATTGTTCTATAAAGAGAGGTAGTCTGCCTCTCAATCCACTATCCTGAACGTCTTTCATAATGCCATATTTCCATGTGGTGTCGTATGCCTTCTCCAAGTCAAAGAAAAGTGCAACGACGTGTTCACCCTTTATAAAACCGTCTCTCACAAATGTCTCAAGGCGTACCAGATGGTCCATGGTGCTTCTGGTCTTTCTAAAACCACTTTGAGAAGAGGAGATAATAGCAGCCTCTTCAAGAAACCAAACAAGCCTTTCATTGATCATGCATTCTATGGTCTTACATACACAGCTTGTGAGTGCTATTGGTCGATAGTTATTGGGATTGGTGGAGTCCTTTCCCGGTTTGGGTATCGGGATTACTGTGGCTTCGCTCCAGCAAGGGGGAAAGTTACTACTCATCCAGATGGTGTTGAATATTTCTAAGAGACGCATCGTGGTTTCAGCTGGCATATGTTTAAGAATTTGGTAATGGATCTGATCTGGTCCAGGTGCTGTGTCATGAGACTTAAACAGAGCAATTTGTAATTCTTCCATGGAAAAGAGCTTATTATAATTTTCTAAATTCTGGGAAATAAAATTAAGAGGCTTTCTTTCTTGCCTTGCTTTTGTTCGTTGGAATTTAGGAGTGTAATTACCGGAAGAGGAGTTCTGGGATATAGATTCACCTAAGGTGTTGGCTATATCCTTTGGATTTGAAATGCTTTGGCCATTTTTATTAAGATGTTTTATTCTTGCGCCTCCCCCTTTACCACTGATCCGTCAAATCATATCCCAACATTTCTTAATGGGTGTTCGGGTGTTCAGTTTTGATGTATAATCTGACCAGCTTTTCTTTTTACTACAACGAATGATATATCTGGCTTTGGCTCTTTTTATTCTGTATTGTTGTAGATTGCACTGTGTTGGCTGTCTCTTGAATTGTCTTAAAGCTTTCTTACGAGCTTTTACAGCCTTCTTACACTCCTCTGTGAACCATGGTTTTTCTGGCTTTTTAGGGTTAGGATTTGACTTAGGAATACAATTGCTAGCAACGTCATACAGCGTGTCTGTAAAAGCTTTAATGGGATCTTCCACATCTTGCAGAAGATCGCCTGTGATCTTTTCAAGGCAAAGAGATTGAAATTTGGCCCAATTGGCCTTTTGAAAGTGCCATTTAGGCACTCTCTCATCAGAAGGAGAAAAGTGGCTGGACAAAACAATAGGATAGTGGTCACTACTCCATTGGTCTTCTTCCACCTCCCAAGAAAAATCAAGGAAAACTTGGGGCGAGCACATGGTGAGGTCAATTGAAGTTAGGGAACCTGTACCTGTATGGAGATATGTGTGACTATCATCGTTCCACAGACAGAGATTCTGGCTGCTCATGAAATCTTCTACAATGCGTCCCTTTGGATCGGTATTGTCTGTGGCACTCCAGAGGTGATTGTGGGAATTAAAATCTCCCATTATGATACAGGGTTGGGGTAATTGAGCAAAAAGATTGTTTAAATCTGCAGGTATTACAGGACTAGAAGGAGGAAGATATAATGAACAAAATGTTATTGTGGTGTGAAGAGTTACTTTGGCAGCGACAGCTTGTAAATTTGTATTTAAATTAACTTCACTCTGTGGCAGAGAGCTTTTTGTAAAAATAGACACCCCACCATGTGCCCTACCCATAGCATCTGTTGTGCCCATTTTGTGATGAGAGGCAAAACCTTTTAAAGTCATATTTGCATCATCTATTTTTGTTTCTTGCAGGCAAATTACAGATGAATTATATTTTTGAATGACTAGTTCCAGTTCATTTCGATTTGCCTGTAAACTACGACAGTTCCACTGTATCATAGTTGCAGCAGCCATTTAAAACAATAAATATATAGTTATAAAGAACTAAAATGCTACGGAGGGTGAACTGGAGAGTGAGACCTAGCTCTCGTTCCACTCTCCACCTCCATATCATCCAAGTGCCCAAACTTGTTGAATAATTTGACAGGGTCGTTTGAGCCCTTCGATTGTCTTCCAGTTCTTTGCGATTTATTATTTATTTTCTTTGTCACTTGCGAGTTTGTGTTTAAGGGAGGTTGTGATTTTAAATTGCTTGACGCATTGCTATTGCTCTTTTGTGTTACTTTCTTGCTATTTGATGTTACTTGTTCTTTAGATGTATTAGTTTGTACAGAAATTGAAGTGCTAGGCTTAGGTGTTGTGATACGGTAGTCCTCCAATGTTATAAATTCATTAGCACCCTCAATTGGCCAGGACAATTCAGTCTGCGTTTCAATTGAAACACAGACCGACTTGACTGGACTTGGGGCAACAGACTTTATCACATTTGCATATGATGCTCTGAGGTCGACATTCAAACTTTCAACAATCTTTCTTGCCTCTGGGAAACTGACCTGTCTTGTATGCTTAATCTTCTGCACTTCTTTTTCAAATTTATATTTTGTGCACTGCCGAGAGTACGCTGGATGATCTCCCTTGCAGTTGGCACATTTAAAAATGGTACTTTCACACAAATTGTCATCATGATTTCCAGTACATTTAGCACAAACCAAGTATGGAGGTGCGACAATATCCTGGTATTATCACTCAGTTTCAGGATCGGCAATGTAAACAATGTGGTTAGCAAAATGGCCTTTTTAGTTCCAACTTCAGTCACTGCAAACAGTAAATAGAACCATTTTAATATTCCAAATTCTTATTTTTCCATTATTTAAACCATTATTTACTAGTGTATTACTTGAATATTACAAAATGCTACAAACCCAGAGGTGAGCGATCTCCAGGGGTTTGCGATTTCCTGCTACACCGGGCTGTTGATGTACCCGGTTTACGGGCGGTGTTAGGTACCAATTAGGCCCAAATCTATTCAGTGCTATCATATTTTACAGAATAACCTACTCAATAAGTGAAATTTCATCAAATTAACCCTAAAATCGAAGCGATATTAACGCCGCTGCTACATCGGCGGCAATATTCATACCATCGAATCTAAACAAAACAAATCGCCGCCACCACCGCCGCCGCCCGCTGCATCGGCGGCAATATATTAGGCCTAAATCTATTCAATGCTATCATATTTAACAGAATTACATACTCAATAAGTGAAATTTCATCAAATTAACCCTAAAATCGGAGCGATATTAATGCCGCCGCTACATCGGCGGCGATATTCATACTGTCAAATATAAACAAAACAAATCGCCGCCATCACCGCCGCCGCATCGTCGGCAATATATTACGCCAAAATCTATTCAATGCTATCATATTTAACAGAATTACATACTCAAAAAGTGAAATTTAATCAAATTAACCCCAAAATCGAAGTGATATTAACGCCACGGCTACATCGGCGGCGATATTCATATTGTCGAATGCAAACAAAACAAATCGCCGCCGAATCGGTCAAATAGCATTGCTCGCCGGCAACAGGCTCAGAGGGATAGGTTAGCTAACACCACCACGCTTTGGCCACATACATTTCCTGTGACCCATTTCCTAACACCAGTGTTTGCTAACCCAACAACGGCCCTTAACACCGGAGCCGATAAAATGTTGCTCATATATATGGCCCCTGGTCTCAATTGTGAGGTAACATTGGCAATTTTGTGTACACAACTACAAGTACCCTTGAAACAGTTCAACGTTACAGCTAAAGTGCAACTATCCCTAAAGTCTGAATGTTTATCGTAGGCTGTAATGACATATCCTGAACTAGTATTAGCAACATTTAACCAAGTTGAGTCGATAGGAATCCAAGAAGGCAAGGTTGTTACGCAATTATTCATGCCATTCGCAATTACGCGTTCAAAGCACCGGCTATTTACCGCGGGCACTCGTAGCAGATTAGGGGAAGCGCACCCTTCCAACTTCTTACGCAACGTATAATTACTACCATATTCTACCCCAAAGTCGTTCCTAATTATTTTTGGAGTTATAAGTATTTTATTTTTTAGATGCAACATAGCTTTTAAACTTTAATTTTAAACGTTTTTTCCGTTCTCAGTCTTTTCGACAACTACCCCGTTTATGACTGGTGTCGAACCCGGGAACCACAATAGTGTTACCGAAATGGAAGTAGCGTAGCCGGATCCCTCCTTGCCTTACAACTGCATACAGGCGTGTATACGAGTTATATATATATATGCATATAGTTTACACCACAGAAAAGGTCACCTTGCACAAATCCGATTAACATTAAAGATTCAGCAGGATTCTGCGAGCTGGTCGCGGTTTGGCGCATGCGTGGTGCTGGGACCTTCATACTTGTGGCTGGCCTCTCGGTGGTCACGTGACCTACCATAATGGTGTTTTCTTACTAGACCACAACCATGCAATGGCGCCAACCGCCAGACCACCAAAGGGTGCGCTTTCCTTTTATGTTCTATTTCAATGAGTTTGGGGTGGGTTGTTCTTTTTTGTGTGTGTGTGGGGGGGGGGGGGGGGGGGGGCGAAGAGGATCTATGCATTCTGTTTGTAATTAAGAAGTTCAGATATATCAGCTTGATAAGTTTCTATTTATTTTTTGTTTACGTCCTAGCAACATCTAAGGTCATATCAGGACAGATACTGACTTGTGACAGTGCGCACTCATGGCGACTTTATAGTGCTGCCCCACTGGGAGACCAGGCCATGACCTGATATCACACTCAGTCACATTATCCTGAACCTGAGCACACCAGTCCTTGCCCTGTCCTAATAATACCGAGCGCCTGGCTAGGAAGCGACAAGTATACATTTTTATGTCATTGGTTTGGCTCGACCAGGTTTCGAACCTGGGTTCGGATCAACCGATATCCAAAACAGGAGGCGGACGTTCAACTTATTCGGCCATCCCGTCTGGTCTATATGTATGTGCAGGTCTATATGTGTCTTCATTGGTACCGGGTGCAGTAGTAGAATCGGGGAGGGGGGGGGGGCAGGCCTCGCATGCGGAAGGTCAGGAGTTTGGTTCCTGGTCGAGTCAAACCAATGACTTTAAAATTGATACTTGTCGCTTCCTACCCTGGCACTTGGTATTAATAGGATAGTTCAAGGACTGGTTAGCTCAGTATCATGATAATGTGACTGGAGAGTGGGATATCGGTCATGGTGCCAGCCACTTGATTTCCTAGTGGGGCAGTACTATAAAGTCGCCATGAGTGTGTACTGTCACAAATGGGTACCCTTCCTGATATGACTTTAGATGTTGCCAGGATGTAAAACTCCAACAAACAAACAATTCACCGACAGACCCACACACTTACATATACACACACTTCCACACTCATGTACACACCTACACACCTAGAAACCTTCACAGACAATGTAACCTACACACAACGTAAACACTCTCCATGTTGACAGGACGTAAAACTCCAACAACCAACCAACCAATATTCATCGGTGGAAACAGTAGAAAGAGTGTTAGTGAATGTGCGCGTGGGCCTCCCCGCTCAGTGCGCCTGCGTGACGGACGGGGAAATAGATATAAAGAAGCCCGATGGGGCTTGCATAAAGCTGAGATTCCTTCTACGCGGTATGCGGCATGCAGCATGCGGCATGCGGTATGCGGTATGCGAATGGGAAGATTCCTTCTACACGGTATGCGGCATGCGGCAGACGGCACATGACTGGCTATATTTAAAAAATAAAAATAAACAAGTATACTCCTTACTGCACTGTATATGACCAAATATTGGATTTATATCTATGTACTTTTTCGTAGGTCACATGGGGGTTCCTACCTTTATTATAACCAAATTATAGATAAGTATTCATATTTCTGTGCATATGGTAGCATTCTTAGCTTTCCCCTAACCCTATGTCTCCCGGTGCCCAGCTCACCATGTGTTTCCAATTAGCACCGCTCTGTGAGACTGTTCCGTAATGCTCAGTCGCCTCTCCTAGTGTTAAACTAATGGACACAACAGACTCAGGTTTCTATTCACACCCTGCGTGCCGCATACCGCATGCCGGACCGATCGCTACAGGGACCGATCGAGTTGTCGCATTCGCATTCGCATTCGCATTCGCATTCGCATACCCCATGTAAGGGTTGCAGCCCATTGACTTCAAGGCGTTTCGATTTTTTGCCGCATTCGCATTCGCATTCGCATACCGCATACCGCGTGTAAGGAATCCTAGCTTTACTTGGGATGTTTCCCGGTAACCGGATGCCGGTCCAGCACGCATGCGCAGAGCAGACGATGTGCGTGGCCGGACTGAGCCTTGGCTCCACAGTGGAACTCCCCAACACCAATAAGCTGAGAACGGCGAAGCTACTGTCACAGTGATTATTATCAACCACATCTCTCTGACATCAAGTATACCTCATTGTCATCAAGTGTATAATTATCAGTCATCAAGTATCTTTGTATTCAAGTATATTTCACTGTCATCAAGTACACCTCATTGTCATCAAGTATATATTGTCATCAAGTATATTAATTTGTAATCAATTATATATCATTGTCAGCAATTATATATCATTGTCAGGAATTATATATCATTGTCAGTAATTATATATCATTGTCAGCAATTATATATAATTGTAATCAAGTATATATCTATTTGAAATCAAGTATTTCTTACTGTCATTATTTATATATCATTGTCAGCAATTATATATCATTGTCATCAAGAATATCTTATTGTCATCAAGTATATCTATTTGTAATCAAGTATATCTCAGTCATCAATTATATATCACTTTTGGCAATTATATATCATTGTCATCAAGTATATCTATTTGTAATCAAGTATATCTCAGTCATCAATTATACATCATTGTCAGCAATTATATATCATTGTCAACAAGTATATCTATTTGTAATCAAGTATATCTCAGTCATCAATTATACATTATTGTCACCAATTATATATCATTGTCATCAAATATATATCATTGTCATCAAATGTATCTCTTTGTAATCAGGTATTTCTTACTGTCATTAATCATATATCATTATCATGAATTATATATCATTGTCATCAAGTATATCTATTTGTAATCAAGTATATCTCAGTCATCAATTATATATCATTGTCACTGTCCGCAATTATATATCATTGTCATCCAGTATATATATTTGTAATTAAACAGTATTTGTGGTGTTCTCTGTGGCGGAGTGGTTAGAGTGTCTGACTTTTTTTCTAGGTCGGACTCCTAATCTGAAGGTCAGTGGTTCGATTCCCTGTGCCCCCACCTCTGCCAATTTGGATTTCCACCGCTGTGTATAACTTACAGCGTCATCAAAGGCCAGTTGCTCTCAACCATGTCTGTGGGTGGGAGGTTAAAAATCCCTTGGGTCGGTAAAAGTGTAGGCTCGGGCTTTCTATCGACAAACTGTCTAATGGTGAAAACAAGCCTATTCAGGCTTATCCATGATAGGCAGTATAAATCTTCAAGAAAAAGAAAAAAAAAAAAAATGGAGAATAATTGTTTATTTTGTTACACAATATCTATTTGAAATCAAGTATATCTCATTGTCATCTAATGATCTAGTATATACCATTGTCATCAAGTATATGTTATTGTCATCAAGTATATGTTATTGTCATCAAGTATATCTTATTGTCATCAAGTATTTCTATTTGTAATCAGGGATATCTCACTGTCATCGATTATATATCTTTGTCATCATGCAGATCTCTTTGTTATCAAGTATATTTCAGTGTCTTCAAATATATATCATTGCCATAAAGCATATCTTATTGTCATCAAGCATATCTAAATGATCCATCCATTGAAATTTAATTAAATAGTTTGATGATGTGCACTGGCGTCCCAAGAACAGTGTGTGTGTATATATATATATAAATATATATATATATGAGAGAGAGAGAGAGACATGGCAATATACACTCCAAATTAGTGTAATCATCATGAAACAGATTCATTGAAATAAAAGTACAGGTGAGAATATTTGTTAACAGAATGTGCATGGTTGCCTTTTCTGGTACCGGTAAATGAAATATCTGCATCCTACCAACTTATTTTTTACCCAAATTGTAAATGTCATGTTATGGTTTTATTGCATGTCGGCTTTAAAACCCCAAAAAAGAAACAAAACAAACAAGGCACCACTGTAGTTAAGCTGGTCCTTCCATTGGCATGAGAATGTATGTGCAGTTATAAAGTCCCAGTCACAAATAGCCGGATGAGCCCCGGATTTTTAGCCGGACCACCCCCGGATCACCCCGGACCGCCCCGGATTGATTGATTGGTGGTTGCTTTATGCCATGGATGAAATCTCTATTTTTGGTCGTTCAAAATGCCTCGCTCTCACACCTACCCGGATGAGCCAGGGTCCACAGCCATGGATTAGTCCTGGATGAGGCCCGGATTGGCCCCAGACAACCCCCGGACAGCCCCCGGACGACCACCGGACAACCCCCGGACTACTCCCGGAGTATAAAATGACCCGGACTGTCCCGGACGAGACACGAACGACTCCCGGACAACCCGGATGAGTCACGGATCACACACGGATTATGCCGGTTAACGCTGGATTGCAATATTCGCTGGATCACCCCGGATGTTTTAAACATTTTAAAACATCCGGGGCGGACCCCGGTGAGGCCGGACCAGCCATGGATCACCAAGGATCACCAAGGATCAGCCACGGATGAAGCACGGATCACACCAGATTGCCACGGACCATGCCAGATCACGGTCCGGGGCTCGTCCGGCCCCTGATCCGGGTAGTGTGTGAAGTGAAGACGATATAAACCTGGATATTTCCACGGATGGACTTCACAGCGTCCCTAATGTGTCAGAACTAATCTGGTCTACTTACTTGAGAAGATAAGAGTTGTGTTGGCGAAGATAAGGATGAGGAAGATGCCAAGGAGGAGCCTCCCTCTGATAGCAGCCCGCCCTTGAGGAGTCATCTCTACGGTCCGGTAGGGGGCCTCAGGAGCGGCCCCCCAGGTAGGGGTTACCAGGCATCTGAAGGGAAAATATTTAGAAGATCAACTGTGGTTGGTTGGTTGTTGGAGGTTTACATCCTGGCAGCATCTAAGGTCATACCAGGATGGGTACTGACTTATGACAGTGCACACTCATGGCAAGTTTAAGTTTATAGTGCTGCCCCACTGGGAAATCAGGCCACCAGCACCATGAGTCAAATTCCCACTCAGTCATATTATCCTGATACTGAGCTACCCTATTAAAATTGCAGTCCGGTGGCTTTTGAATTTTCCCATTATATTTTTAGATAAATATATCAGGTTGACAATTATAACTTAATATTCATCATTCTGGAGTAGCTTTGGTGAAAAATGGCTAGTTTTGGAGCAATTTGAACTGAAAGAACCCAAAATAATTTTGCAAAGCTTGCCAAAACTCCTGTAACTATGCCCCAGATTGCCATCTCGCAGTGGTCATATGATGTGCTATATGTTTGATTGATTGATTTATTGGTGGTTGCTTTACGCCGTGTCGGCAGCATAGGCCATATTCACGGCGAGAAATGTTTGTTTTTTGTTCAAACCATCGCTTTTACACGTAAAAGCAGACAATCAATTATGTGCCAATAGACACTCATTAAATTAATGTAGCTGCGTCTGCTCACGTGGTTCGCGCTGCGCGTCGCCTCTTGTCGCCGGGAGCTGCTCCCGGGGCGTGCGCTGACCCACTGACCGGCCCCGGGCCTGGGCCCGAGCTGCTCCGGTGAGGCGTGGGAGCAGCAGCGTGGAGGTGTGTGACGCGCAGTGGTGACGTCTGGTGGCGGTGACGGTGGTGGTGGTTAATCCGTTGGTGTGTTGGTTGAGCTCCAGCAGGGGGTTAGGTTGGATGTAGGCTGTCAGCGCTGGTACTATTTATTGCAGTTAAGGTGTGTGTATGTGTGTGTGTGTGTGTGTGTGCGTGCGTGTATGTGTGTGCGTGCGTGCGTGCGTGCGGCAGTGTGTATATACACAGAGGCTGGGCTCAGGGTGTGTCATCGACATAGCAATAACAAAAACAACACGCCCCACGCCGCCTCTCAGTCTCACAGTATCAAATGGGTATGTCGCTGCTATGATGGCTACCGGTGAGGGCAGGAGGAAGGGGGGTGTGTGTGGGGGGGGGGGGGGGGGGTAAGAGGAGGGGGCAGGTGTGGTGAGCAGCTCGGTGGTTTGTGGTAGTGTGTATATCCTCCGTCAGGGGGAAGGGGGGAGTTTAACGGGTGGCGGGGCAAGCATCGCCGGATCAGCGCTGTCCCCACGAGTATGCGGGGAGCTCGCCCGGTGAGATAGATAGATAGATAGATAGATAGATAGATAGATAGATAGATAGATAGATAGGGTTGCCGGGAGGCTTCCACCTATCCCCGGCCTCGTCTCCACTCTGGAAATATCCGCACAGCGTCCGGGACTTGTAGGACAGCGCTGCACTGCAGCTAGCTCAGCGTCGCCGAGTCGCTGTCTGGGCGCATTGACAATGACAAGCACTCGCTGCCTATTCGACACCGGCAAGGGACACGGTCTCTGCACCGCCCGGCCCACGTCCGCCCGCCGCCCGCGTCGCCGCCCGCAGCCCGGCTTGCCGCCCGCCGTCCGCCCGCCCGCCGTCCGCCCGCGACTGTCTGTGGAGGAGCCCGCCGGCCGGCCCCGTGCCCCACTTCGGCGCGCCGGATACTGACATCCGGCAGCGCCACCCGCGCGCCACCCAGCGGCGGCCCGGGGAAGCTATATGAGATGGTGTGTTGAGGGAGGGAAGGGGGGGGGGGGGGGGGGGGGGGTTGAAGGGAAGAGGAGGAGGAGGGGAGGGGAGGGGAGGGGAGGGTATGGGATGGGAGAGGAGAGGAGAGGAGATTGATTGATTGATTGGTGGTTGCTTTACGCCGTGTCGGCAGCATAGGCCATATTCACGGCGAGAAATGTTTGCTTTTGTTCAAACCATCACTTTTTCATGTAAAAGCATACAATCAATTTTGTGTCAATAGACAGTCATGAATTTTGAAAACTCACAATCATATAGTTTCTGGACAAGCTAAATACAATTCTAGATGATAGTATTATTCACTGATGAAGTTTGTTTAAAAAGCTGAGGAGAGGAGAGAGAGGAGGGGACGGGAGGGGAGGGGAGGGAGGGGAGGGGAAGCGAAGGGGGAAGGGGAGCGGAGAGAGCGGGGGAGGACAGGGCAGGGGAGGGCAGGCGAGGGCATGGGAGAGCAGGGGAGGGAAGAGAGGGGGTGTTACTACTGTTAGGCGGCAACAGCTCTAGGTGTGCTACTGCTGTTGGGTGGGTGAAAGTGTAGTGTATGTTCTCTGGGGGAATGAGGATTTGTTTGTTTGTTGTTTTACGTCCTATCAACATCTAAGGTCATATCAGGATGGGTACCGACTTGTGACAGTGTGTACTCATAGCGACTTTTATAGTGCTGCCCCACTGGGAAATCAGGCCACCGGCACCATGACCCGATATCCCACTCAGTCACATTATCCTGCTACTGAGCTACCAGTCCTTGCCCTATCCTATTAATGCCAAGAGCCTTGCTCGGAAGCGACAAGTATACATTTTAAAGTCATTGGTTTGACTAGACCGGGAAGCGAACTACCGACCTTCTGCACGCAAGGCCCGCGTTCTACCGATTACGCCACCGCGCCCAGTGTGTGTGGTGGTGGTGGTGGGTGGGGGGTCAGGAGGGGAGGGGGCTTGGAAGGGGGTGTTACTGCTGTTATGTGGCAACAGCTCTAGGTGTGCTACTGTCGTTAGGTCGGTGAGAGTGTGGTGTACCCTTGGGGGAATGAGGAGGGGGAAGGGGAAGGGCGAAAATCATTAATAAATTGATTGATTGATTGGTGGTTGCTTTACGCCGTGTCGGCAGCATAGGCCATATTCACGGTGAGAAATGTTTGTTTTTTGTTCAAACCATCACTTTTACATGTAAAAGCAGACAATCAAGTATGTGCCAATAGACACTCATTAAATTAGAAAGCTCACAATCATATATTTGTGGTCAAGGGAAATAAATTCCCGTAAAAAAGGAAAAGTTTTATTTATTTAGCAAACTATGTGAGGTGGTACAGTCCAGCTGCCCTCAAAAAGGCTCAAATATTTTCTTGTTTTACATTAGTAAAAAGGTCATGCAAACTAATTGGCTGCAGTGTAAAATTGTTGGCGCAGGGCCAAAAAATCAACACAACTTAGTAAAATGTGTTTGAGTGTCAGCGGAGACTGACACCCAATAATAAATGATGAAATGAGGCTTAGCGTTAAAGCGGATGTGCACACACATGTATACACACACGCATACATATATATATATATATATATATATATATATATATATACATACAGACATACACACACATTCACGCACCTACTGTTACTAGCTGCTCAACGGTATTGCCCACCTGAAATATAGTCCTCGTCCATCCTGGTTATCCGACCCTTCCAAAGCAGCACATCCACTTCACCACCAACCTCAGCCCCCCCCCCCCCTTCTAAACCCCCGCCCCACCCATATGCACCCACGTCACTCGAATATTTTCAGCGCATGTCCATTTGAAATTACAAACCCGCTTATTTCCAGAAACGAACCCAGTAGTGGTTTTGTATTCAGACATAATCACAAATTATATTTAGGCATAGCACCGGTTAAAGTATTTGAAGTATGTATAAAATTTACTACAATTCCGCCTATGTTTAAATCACACCACATCATTTTGTACATGAGGCCTGCGTAACCAGACGATCATTTTGCGACGTCCATACATCCTCCTTATGACTCCCCTATGCCCCTTCTTACGCACTGGCGCCGCGAGATCGCCGACCTCCCGGCAACCATTTCGGAAATTTTGGACGCAAGGAGGTTGCAGCTGCTGCATTTGCATCCTCCTTGTGACCAGTTCGGTCGGTGCCATTAAAAAGTGGTTGGCGACCTGGCCCTGCCAGGTCACCAAACCCTTGGTTGGCAAGTTGGCGCCGACCTGGCGCCGATCTGGCACCGACCTGGTGGTGTCAACACATGCCATGCCATGCTCACCATGCTGACCCCATGCCAACCCTGTTCCGACCCCGCGGCGACCTGACCGTGACCGCGTTTTTGAATCAATGTATTGAGTGGGACGCTCTTGACAAATTTCATATTCTATACAACCAAATGATATTCAGGATTTCGACTCTAGCATTTCAAACATATCTCCAGTTAGACAAGCTAAAATTTTCGAAACCAAAAAAAAACTAATCTAAATTTGGTCCTACATATTCAACTTAGATATGTGTGTAATCATTAGACATGGGTTGCTGCTTAGAAGGGAATAGCAAGTCAATGACATAGAACCTATTACTGCTAAAGCCTAAAGTGTCAAAATGTGTATGTGCTTGCCAAAATTGATTTGGCATGTTTCCACTTCAAATATCTCCACCGCTAGCCAATTCAAATAAAAGGTCATATCAGACTAAAATAAGGCAGATTATAATAATGAGGGTAATTGTTAGGATGCTCGCCCGAAATGGCAGTGAGATTGTTTCGAATCCTGCTTTGCAAGACCACCACGACAATGATTGATTGATTGGTGGTTTCTTTACGCCGTGTCGGTAGCATAGGCCATATTCACAGCGAGAATTGTTTGTTTTATTCAACCATCGCCTTTACATATACTGTAAAAGCATAAATCAATTATGTGTCAATAGATACTTATCAATTTTTAAAAGCGAAATCATATAATTAAATAAAAAGGTGAAAGAATTAATTAATCAAATTGTTTTAATGAACTATATGAGGTGGTACAGACCAGCTGCCCTCAAAAAAAGCTAAAATGTCTTCTTGTTTAACTTTGGTAAAAAGGTCATGCATGGTGTTTGCAGTGTAAAATTGTTGGTGCAGTGCCATAAAATCAACACAGTTTAGTCAAATGTGCTTTACTGTCAGTGGGGACTGACATCCAATACATTCAGGGCGAGGGTCCCCCTTGAGCAGGAAAACATGTGTTAGCCACGAGTGGCCAATACGGCAGTGGCTAAGGACCACTTGGTCCTGCCGACCCCCCACATGAGAATGTGGTGGTTTTCCCACAGATGGTTCAATTTCTTTAAGTTTATTAATGTTTTCATCCCACTCATGTTGCCATTTGGATTTGATGTGGGTGGCTATTAGTGGTTTCAGATCAGAGTGGGGTATCAGACACGGCTCAACATCATAGTTCAGAGCCTCCTTCGCAGCTCGTTCCCACGACAATGTCATAACCTGAAAATAATTCACTTCATGAACAATTTATTCATTGATTGATTGGTGGTTTCATGAACAAAAATTATAATGAGGCTTGCCGACGGAGATAACGCTAGGTAGCACTTGTGTACTATCAGTCCATACTCTTTGTTTACTATCAGTCTGTATCGACTTAATTGGAATCATTGTTCTTTATTGATGATTGATTGATTTGTGGTTGTTTTACGCCGTGTCGGCAGCATAGGTCATATTCACGGCAAGAAATGTTTGTTTTTTTATTCATTGATTGATTGGTAGTTGCTTTACACCAAATCGCCAGCATAGGCCATATTCACGGCGAGAAATGTTTGTTTTTTATTCAAACCATTGCTTTTACAGGTAAAAGCAAACAATCAATTTTGTGACAGTAGACACTCTCATGAATTTTAAAACTTGCAATCATATAATTTCTTGTCAAGCTAAATAAAATTCTGGATGAAAGTATTATTCATTGATGGAATTTGTTTAATAAGCTATATGAGATGGTACAAACCAGCTTCCCTGTAAAACTATATAATAACGTATATGAGTGGCAAATGGACTATAAAGTTTGATGTTGTCTACGGCCCACCGATCAAGAGTGAGTTTACGCGTTATTTATAAATCATTGATTTCATTTTCTTCCCACATAGCTCTCGGTGAATATTTAAATTATATTCCTCCGTGGGAGCCTAAAATAGAAATCGACATGATATAATTGTACAGCTGTCACACTGACGTATCTAAATTACCCAGGGACACCACCGTGAATATTCATTAGACAAAATATCGCTTCAGAATGCTAACACCGTTGTGTAACCCCGTCGTTCAATACGCAAGCTTCTAACCCTATGGTGGCGCCACCTAATGTCAACTGGATTGTACTATTTAGACGATGTGGCGCCATCTAACGGAAACATCGGAACTTTCTGTAGTTTAAATACAAATTGTATATCTTTCATGTTGCCCCCGCCCCGCTCCACTGATTACAGTTTAATTGATTGAGTGATTGATTGGCGGTTTCTTTACGCCAAGTCGGCAGCATAGGCCATATTCACAGTGAGAATTTTTTGTTTTTTTATTCAACCATCCCCTTTGCTTATAATGTAAAAGCATACAATCAATTATGTGCCAATAGACACTCATTAAATTAAAAAATCTCACAATTCCATAGTAACATGCCTAACTATTTCAGTGTAGATGGGTTACCAGAAGCAGACTGAAAAACTTTTTTTATTATTAAAAGATTAAAAATAAATAAGACTATATAACGACAAATATACATTTTTGTTCTTATTACATTATAAAGTTGGCTACGAATTATAGGAGACAAAAAGAGAACAGCAAGACGAGGAGTGGACACGGACAAAGAGTAGAAAGTGAAATGGCGGAGGGCTCCCCCTCCTGGAACTCTTTTCACACATATCAAGGAGGAGCAAGGCCAGCGGAGAGGAGATAGAGAGAGGTGTGGACGAAGTGCGGTCCGGATAGCAAGTCTAATCCATTCCAAGAATGTTCCAACCCCAAACAGAAATACCTACCTTCAGTTCTGTCAGGTTCTAGGATTAGGTCATCTCACATCACTTGGTCACTACGAGATGACCATCTGGGTCATAGCCACAGGACTTTTGACAAGCTTGTCAAAATTATTTTTTGTTTTTTCAGCTCAAATTACTTCAAAACTAATCATCTTTAATCAAAATCACTCCTGACTAATAATTAGTTGATTGATTGAATGATTAGTAGCTCGTAACGATCAATTTGATATATTTATCTCAAAAACTTGTAATAAACTTGCAGCGTGCTTCTATGATATATATATATATATCCATATATTATATTGATAGTGATAAACCCTTTATCGCGTGTAATAAGCTCTGTAGTGGTCCTTACCCCCACCCCACCCCCTTCATGTGTTGGTTGGGGGGGGGGGGGGCAGTATGCAGGAAATATATATATGTGTGTCGCACTTGCTAAAAGAAATTCAAGCCATGAGTG
Source organism: Branchipolynoe longqiensis (assembly GCA_030323885.1). Classification (NCBI taxonomy): domain Eukaryota; kingdom Metazoa; phylum Annelida; class Polychaeta; order Phyllodocida; family Polynoidae; genus Branchipolynoe; species Branchipolynoe longqiensis. Next base: position 27,026,332 of record CM059194.1, read on the forward strand.
TATACATATAACCAAACACATTACATCTGTAGTTATACATATATTGACATAGTTACACACACAAACATACATATATATATAATATATATATATATACATAGCAAAAGTGAACTTACATTATCAGCTTTTAATCCAATAATTAAGCGGTGGTAACATATTAAGAAATCCAATCATTCAAATATAAATCACTTTGGCAATGACCCCCACCGATTTCTTGATTGATTGATTGATTTATTCTAGTTTCAGGTCAATCGTTACTCCATGAGTTACTTGGCACTTTCTACCCTCCTTAAAAACAATGTGAAATGGCAAAAATAAAACACACAGCACACCACCTGACAGAGCAAAATGAATCACGAGTAAAGGACTGCGCCTTCCGAGGTAAAATATGCGTATCATAAATATAGTATTCTCGCTGCGAAAAGTCACCATTCCTACAGTATGCTAAACGGTGCGCAATTATACATAACACATTTTTATTTATAAAGCTTATGAATCCACGAACATGTACAAGTGTGTATATATATATGTTGTTGTTGTTGTTTTATGTCCTAGCAAAAAAAACACACAAAAAATGTATGTGTGTATATACATATATATGGATAGTGATGAGACTTATCGCGTGTAATAAGCTTTGTAGTGTCCTGCTCCTCGCCCCCCCCCCCCCCCCCTACTGGGTGAGTGTGCGGGGGGGGGGGCGGTGTACCTCATGCTTCACTCTATGCGCGGGGCTTTCTCACTCACCCTCGCTCAGAAGTTTTTTTCCTATCTTATACTATCCTCGCCACCTTGTATTGCCGATGTGCATGTCGGCTGATGTCATTTGTGTCAAACAGATACACCGATTAGTGAGTCAATGTACATAAATCTCAAGGTTAACACTGTTTAAAGTCACCGAATAATCTCCTCAGTAGTTAGTAATTGGTGTGTGGATGGTAATATTTGGTGGCCAGTCAAATCTGAACATAATCCAATTGGTATCCTGGGCTAACAGCTGCCATAACTATATATACATAATAACTGTGTCGGGCAGAGCAGGCATTTATAGGCAGTTGCTGGAAGTGACCATGGTTAACTGCCAGCACAATGTACATGATTCGTCCAGCCTAGACTCACAAGACCAAGTGGTGCGGGTGCGGGTGCCCATAGTCTCTAGTCAAGTCGTACTTTCTTGGCCCTACTCGGTGTCTTTCCACTGCAGCCATTTTCACCCGAGTTGTTGCCCATGAGTTCCCTGACAAACTTGAATCTGCTGAGGAACACTTTCCATACGAAATACCATCCTGCAGAGAAAACAGGCCAACAGATTGTACATTAGAATCATGTTCTTTATTTATTTATTTGATAATCGCTTGATTTATTTATTTATTTGATAATCGCTTGATTTATTTATTTATTTGATCATTGCTTTATTTATTCATTTATTTGATCATCGCTTTATTTATTTATTTGATCATTGCTTTATTTATTTATTTGATAATCGCTATATTTATTTTTTTATTTGATAATCGCTTTATTTATTTATTTATTTGATCATCGCTCGCATTTTAAAGCTGCATAAAAAGCATCAAATTTTCAAAACCAAAACAATCATATAGATTTAATCCTACATAACCAACTTATAGTAGGTACCAGCAGCGAAATTTAAAAATATGCATAGGGTTGATTGATTGGTGGTTGCTTAATGCCGTGTTGGCAGCATAGGCCATATTCACGGCGAGAAATGTTTGTTTTTGTTCAAACCATCGCTTTTACATGTAAAAGCATGAATCAATTTTGTGTCAATGGACATTCATGAATTTTGTAAACTCACAATCATAATAGCTAAATAAAAGTCTAAATGATAGTATTATTCACTGATGAAATTTGTTTAAAAATCTATATGAGGTGGTACAAACCAGCTGCCCTCAAAAAGGCTAAAATGTTTTCTTGTTTTACTTTAGTAACAAGGTCTAGCATGTTGTTTGCAGTGTAAAATTGTTGGCGCAGGGCCATGAAATCCACACAGCTTAATAACGTGTTTTAATGTCAGTGGGGACTGACATCCAATACATTCAGGGGGAGGCTCCCCTTTGAGCAGAAAAACGTGTGTTAGCCACAAGTGGCCAATATGGCATCTCCAGACATGAGCTTGATTGCTTGATTGGTGGTTTCTTTACGCCGTGTCGGCAGCATAGGCCATATTCACGGCGAGAATTGTTTGTTTTTATTCAACCATCGCCTTTACATATAATGTTAAAGCATACAATCAGTTATGTGTCAATAGACACATCAATTTTTAAAAGCTAAATCATATAATTAAATATAATAGATGAAAGAATTAATTAATCAAATTGTTTTAATGAACTATATGAGGTGGTACAGACCAGCTGCCCTCAAAAAAAGCTAAAATGTCTTCTTGTTTAACTTTAGTAAAAAGGTCATGCATGCTGTTTGCAGTGTAAAATTGTTGGCGCAGTGCCATAAAATCAACACAGTTTAGTAAAATGTGCTTGACTGTCAGTGGAGACTGACATCCAATACATTCAGGGGGAGGGTCCCCCTTGAGCAGGAAAACATGTGTAAGCCACGAGTAGCCAATACGGCAGCGGCTAAGGACCACTTGGTCCCGCCGACCCCCCACATGAGAATGTGCTGGTTTTCCCACAGATGGTTCAATTTCTTTAAGTTTATTAATGTTTTCATCCCACTCATGTTGCCATTTGGATTTGATGTGGGTTTTGATTGATTGGTGGTTTCTTTACGCCGTGTCGGCAGCATAGGCCATATTCACGGCGAGAATTGTTTGTTTTTTATTCAACCATCGCCTTTACATATAATGTAAAAGCATACAATCAGTTAGGTGTCAATAGACACTTATTAATTTTTTAAAGCCCAAAATCATATAATTAAATCAAATAGATGAGAGAATTAATTAATATAAATTGTTTTAATGAATTATATGAATTATATGAGGCGGTACAGACCAGCTGCCCTCAAAAAAGCTAAAATGTCTTCTTGTTTAGCTTTGGTAAAAAGGTCATGCATGCTGTTTGCAGTGTAAAATTGTTGGTGCAGTGCCATAAAATCAACACAGTTTAATAAAATGTGCTTGACTGTCAGTGGGGACTGACATCCAATACATTCAGGGGGAGGGTCCCCCTTGAGCAGGAAAACATGTGTTAGCCACGAGTGGCCAATCCGGCAGCGGCTAAGGACCACTTGGTCCCGCCGACCCCCCACATGAGACTGTGGTGGTTTTCCCACAGATGGTTCAATTTCTTTAAGTTTATTAATGTTTTCATCCCACTCATGTTGCCATTTGGATTTGATGTGGGTGGCTATTAGTGGTTTCAGATCAGAGTGGGGTATCAGACACGGCTCAACATCATAGTTCAGAGCCTCCTTCGAAGCCCGATCAGCTCGTTCGTTTCCCTGGATGCCGGCATGGCCAGGCACCCAACACAAATGGATGTCATATCCATCTGTTGCTAGCTGGTTCATTTTGTAAATGACCTTTGCCACGAAAGGGTGGTCCGTTTTTAGCCCAGCAACAGCTTGCAGGCAGGAACACGAATCGCTGTATATTACATATTCAGTGTGGTTGGACAGTTCAATGACTTCCAATGCGAGAAGGAGTGCTCGGGCTTCCGCCGTAAAAATCGAGCTCTGATCGGGCATGCGAACGCCAAATTTCTTGCCCTGGCAAACTCCAGCAGCAGCTGCCCGGCTTAGGTCTTTGGAACCATCGGTAAACATGGAGAAGTAGTCTTCAAACTGGCCTTGAATCTCTGCGTACAGTCGTTGATACTCAAGTGGATGTGTCCCAGACTTCCTCAGTTCCGTGAGTCGGAGGATAACCGATGGCTTCCTCAACGACCACGGGGGATGTTCTGGGACCTGGGTATCCTGTAATACATCCAGATCGAAGTACAAACCCTCCAAATGAGGTTTCATCCGGAGCCCCAGGGGCCGAATGAAATTTGGCTTGGCTTCATACTTGGAGTCGTTGTGTGTCTCAAAAACACAACTGTACGCAGGATTTAATGCCTTTGTTTTTAATTTGACAACATATTGCATGGCCAGTTTGGTTCTCCTAGTGTCAAGTGATGCTTCGTTGGCTTCGACGTATAGGCTCTGAACTGGAGAGGTGCGAAAGGCGCCAATGGCCAGACGCAGCCCCTGATGATGCACCGTGTCCAGCAGCCCAATATACGACTTCCTTGCGGAGCCGTATACTATGCTGCCGTAGTCTAGCCGTGACCGAACTAGGGTTCGGTACACGGCGAGCAGAACATCTCTGTCCGCTCCCCACTCTGAACTGGACAACACCCTCAGAACGTCTAGCGCTTTCAGGCATCGCGTTTTGAGGTACTTGATATGAGGCACGAAAGACAGCCTCGTGTCAAAAGTGAGACCCAAAAATTTGGTTTCTTTGACAACTTTTATGGGATCCCCATCGAGGGTCAGCTCTGGCTCTACATGCACTCTGCGCAACTGGCAGAAGTGCATGCAGACTGTCTTGGCCTTGGAAAATCTGAATCCATTCAGAACTGACCATCGGTGAATCCAATTTATACACAATTGAAGCTGTCTCTCAATGACATTCATACCAGTACCTCTATAATATAAAACAAAATCGTCCACGAAAAGACTACAGGAGACCCCCCTTTTAACAGCAGCAGCAATACCGTTGACCTTGACTCCAAAAAGAGTCACTGCCAGTATGCTGCCTTGGGGTACTCCCAATTCCTGCGAGTGCAGACTAGAATATGTAGTCTTGACGCGGACGCGAAAATGCCTGAGCGCCAGAAAATTCTTGATAAAATTAGGCAGGTGACCACGAAGGCCGATCGCATGGAGATCCTCCATAATGCCATGCTGCCACGTTGTGTCATAGGCTTTTTCGAGATCGAAAAAGACAGCCACAACGTGCTCCTTCTTAAGGAAGGCATCTCTTATGAAGGTCTCCATGCGAACCAAATGGTCGAGGGTGCTGCGGCCTCGTCTGAAGCCACATTGGAGGTCGGACAAGTGGTGCCCTGACTCCAGTAGCCAGACGAGGCGTTTATTTACCATACGCTCCATGGTTTTACAGATGCAGCTTGTGAGGGCTATAGGACGGTAATTGTTAGCTTCACTCTTGTCTTTACCAGGTTTGGGAATCGGTATTACTGTCGCCTCCCGCCAAGAGGCGGGGACGACACCCGACTCCCAGATGTTGTTAAAGAGTTGAAGCAACAGTCTCAGCGCAGATTTGGGGAGATGCTTAAGGAATTGATAATGGATTCCGTCAGGTCCAACTGCTGTATCATGCGAGCTTTCTAGAGAACACCTCAACTCACCCATACTGAATGGGGAGTTGTAGTGCTCCCTGCCGTCAGAGGAAAAGTCCAAGAGCTTACGCTCTTGGCGTTCCTTGACGGCCAGAAAGCCCGGGAGGCAGCTTGCCAAAGACGAATTTCCGGCAACGGCACGAGCCAATTCTTCGCTTATTTCATTGAGTGATGTGAGAATGGTGCCATTGTGCTTCAAGTGCTGGACTACAGAAGAATCATCTCCCCTTCGCTTGATTCTTCTGATCATCGTCCAGACTTTGCCCTATGGCGTGCCCGTGTTAATGCCAGAAACGAATTGTCTCAGGCACTGCCTCCGCGCTTCTTTGATTGTTCTGCGAGCGCGAGCCCGCAGAATTCTAAAGAGCGCCAGATTTTCAGCAGTCGGTCTCCTGTGGAATCTACGCTGAGCTTTTTACCGTTCCTTAATAGCCCCCCTACAGCTGTCATCCAACCATGGAGGCGTGAGACGCTTGGGAGTTGCAGAAGTCTTCGGAACAGTTTTATCTGCGATCCACCTCAGCATTTCAGTGAATGAATCAATGTCACTGATGTCTGGAGTGAACTCCTCGCGGCACAGGGTCCGGAAGGAGGGCCAGTCGGCTTGACGCAGCCGCCAGCTCCTCTCTCGCTCTACGGGAGACGCCCCTTCACAATTAAGAATAATTGGGAAGTGGTCGCTCCCGCAGAGGTCGTTCCAGACCCTCCACGAAAAGTCCAGCGCCAGCTCTGGTTCAACAATGCTAAGGTCGATCGCAGAGTATGTTCCGTAGGCGGGATGCAGATATGTGCATGAACCATCGTTCAATACACACAGTGCATGACCGTCCACAAGGTCCTCAATCCTCTTGCCCTTTGGGTTCCTAGTGGTCCCTCCCCACCGTGGGTTGTGGCCGTTAAAGTCACCCATAAGTAAATATGGGGACGGTAACTGGCTCACAAGAGCATCCAATTCTTGTAAGGTGAGAATGGAGCTCGGAGGAACATAGATGGAACAGAGAGTTATAGTCTTATGTAGCGTCAGACGAACAGCTACAGCCTGTAGTGTTGTGTCTAACGCCACTGGCGTACATACAATATCAAGTCTAACCAGGATGGAGGAGCCGCCAGCGGCCCGGTCTCCATCCGGTGCGGATTTGTCAAAATTGATGTAGCCTTTAAGACTACAACTCTCAGAAGCTCTCAAGTGAGTTTCTTGTAAGCAAATGGCAAGAGGGTTGAGGTTGCAGCACAGAAGAGATAACTCTTCATTGCTGCCCTTGAAACCTCTACAATTCCACTGAAGCAGAGAACCACCTCTCACTGTCATTTTGGGGCAGTGACAGGTGTTCTCCCCCTCCCCTTAGGTTTGGGGGAGAGACTGCGGTCTTGACTAGTCGAGGCCTCAGCCATCTCTACTTCTTCCAGCGCCTCGAATCTGTTTTTAGTTAGGGACAGAGACCCTTTCGGGACTCTGTCCGAAACAACTTTTGGTTTACGTTTTAGAACCGTAGCCTTTTTAATAGGGCTCGGCTCGACTGATGGTTGGTTTTTTCCTTTATGCGGACTCGGACTCCGACTCGGAATCCCTGGCGTTTGCACCGACGTTGTTTTCTTTGTTGGCCCGGTCAAGTGATGGACTGGGGGTACCGCCTTAGGCTTCTCCCCAGTCAACCACGTTAACTCGGTCTGGCAGTCGACTGACCTGTTTGAAGGCTTCAGTATCGCGGCATAGCTCCTGGTGGTTGGTGAAGGTGTATTACCTTCAATCATCCTCCGAGCTGCCGGATAGCTCAGCCCATTCTCTGTTTTTACACGTTGAATTGATTTTTCCTTGATCCAAACAGGACAGTCTTTGGATGCGGCCATATGGTCACCCAGGCAATTGACACATTTTGCCTGGTCATGGCACTCAGTGCCATCGTGACCCTTCTGACCGCACCGGAAACATGTCGTTTCGTTACGACATGAATCCCTACCATGACCAAATTTTTGGCATCGGAAACAGCGGAGCGGATTTGGTATGAACAAATCCACTGCAACGCTGAGGTATCCAACTTTCAAATTCTTGGGCGGAAACGGTGTATCAAACGTGAGGATGTACGTCCCTGTTTTTATGGACTTGTTATCCTTCTTAATCACTATCCGTCGAACGTTTAATACACCTTGGGTTTTAAGTTCCTGTGCGATTTCATCCTCATCACAATCGTCCGGATCTCTAGTACGGATCACTCCCTTACTAGAGTTGAGCGTGCGATGAGGAGAGGCTTTGATGGCGACGCCTGCTAGCGTGCTTGCACGTAGCAGATTGTCGGCATGAGCCTTCCTCGCACATTCCACAAGAATATGGCCAGAGCGCAGTTTTTTCACATCCTTGACCGTGCCAGCAATCCCCATGATGCCTTTTTGTATGGCAAAAGGGGATAGCTTTGTAATGGGTTGGTCGAGTACACTAGATTCAATCATTATGAATCTAGGCCATTGTTGGGTTTGTTGAGTTTGGATTTCCGAATCGGAATCCGAGTCAGCTCTTCTTTTCTTTCCAGTTTGAGGGGGGGGGGTTTTTAGTATCCATATTTAGTTTTGTTTTGATTCGTCACCCTTGCTCCTCACCCACCACGGAGCCCCACATGGGGGGTGTGCAGAGCTGCGGATACCCGGCAGTTACACACCAAGGATACAAGGGTGATATACTCAAGCAATGATGTACCAAAATGGAAGATCATTACCGGATTGACCCTAGCCACCGCCTTCTAGGAGTAGTGAAAAATGTGGATCCATGTATGTATATATATATATATGTATAAATATAATTTTGTAGATAAATACATTTTTCATAGTACTACTCCTAGGGCTTGGCGTGACCAGCCGATTGATTGGACCGGGCCAGTCCAACCCCTCGTCTAGGTGAAGTCGGGGCCAAAGTGCAGTATTGGTCGACAGGAAGCCGCAGCTCCCTGAAGACCTCATGCACCAGGATCCCTTCCTCCACCGACACGAGCCGCGAATCACGGCAAACGAGTCGCCCCATTTGTCGCCTTTTACGATCTGCAAGGGGGTGCAAGGGAACTATTCTAACCCGGTTCCCCACGGGGGGGATCTCGACTATAATTGCTCCGCTATCCCCAGGTTACCAAGACGACACACACACCAGGGTGATGGAGCTCTACTTCGCCGGGCTGGCGGTCGGAACGTGGAAGAACAAGTCCCTGCAAGCAAAGAGATACCAACGATTTGCAGCAACCCACCATTTCGACCCTCTGGACCCAGCCCAGTATGACCTCCTCGCCTACATACTATCACTCAACGAATCCCTGATAGCACCAGGTACTGTAATGAATTATATTAGCGGGGCCAGAACATGGGTCCTCCTTTTCGGGAGCACCACTTCAGCATTTGACTCGTACCCCTTAACTCTAATGAAGCGCGGAGTACTCAGACTATCAAACCACAGAACACGACAAGCCCCACCCCTATCACCATCATCAATACAGGCAGTGGTCCGGCACCTGATTACTGCCGGACCAGATGCTGCTGTGCTGATAGCGGCCATATTGATTGGCTACACCACACTATTGAGACAAGGGAACCTGCTAGCCAGCCACACCCCCCAAGACCCTGGCCACTCACTACGACGACAAGCGAAGGGCTCACCGTAACAGTACGATCCACAAAGACTAGGTGGAGACCAGGACAAGACTACACCATATCCATCGCACCACGCCCCCACTCCGTGTGCTGCCCAGTGACAGCCTGGTGCCGTTACATCCGACTACACGCTCCCCCGCAGGCAGGCCCTGCCTTCACACTGCCAAGAGGGGGCCCCCTTACAGCGCCGATCCTCCTGGCAGCACTACGAATGGCCCTCTTAGCCACTGGACACACTGCACCTGACGACTACTCTCTACACAGTCTCAGAAGGGGCGGTGCCCAGGCATGTGCTGCATCTGGAGCCTCGCTTAAGGAGATAATGGAGCTCGGGGCATGGTCCTCTACGGCAGTCCACACATATGTCCCTAGGGACCAGATATGCCCTAGGCCTCAAACTCTCCCTTAAATTGGTCAAGAGTTCGAGTCCCGGTCCTTAACCACTTGACTCACACAGACTGGGGAAGCTTCGAATGCTCTGGACTGCCGGTTACCAATCTTGTACCATTATAACTGACCAATGTTCTGCATATCTGATATCATACTTGACTATATGTATCTATCTGACTTATTGAATCTACCTGTTATTATGCTCCAGATGGCGCCACGGCTCACCTGGCGCCATCTGGAGCATAATAACCACTTGGTATTTAGCTACCAAGTGATAATGTTTTCAACTGAGAACACTGACACCTATCCAAGTATTAACAAATATTGCAAAGGCTCACTGTTACTAAACGTGAACATCACCCCTCAGATTGTAGGAAAAAAGTTATTCAAACTTAAGCCTACCAAAGCCGCTGGACCTGATGGATTCCATCCAAGGGTATTAAGTGAAACAGCACCTACATTAAGTCACCCACTGAGCATCATCTTCAACAAATCACTTAGTGAAAGTCATCTACCACAGGCATGGAAGGAAGGCATTATCACACCGATTCACAAAAAAGGAAACAAGACCTCTGCAGGGAATTATAGACCCATAAGCCTGACATCTGCCATCGGCAAAGTTATGGAATCAATCATAAGAGACAGCATAGTTAATCACATGATGGACAACAACTTGTTCTGTGATGCCCAACATGGGTTTGTACCGGGTCGTTTCTTGTTACAATCGGAAAATGGACAGAACTCCTAGACAAGGGCTATCCAGTTGATGCAATCTACCTGGACTTCAAAAAGGTGTTTGACAGTGTGCCCCATAAACGGCTTTTGCTCAAGCTATCCGCATATGGTATTGGTGGAGATATAAAGGCATGGATCAAAGACTTCCTAGTAGGCCGGAAACAGTGTGTCATTGTGAATGGCATACCATCACACTGGACAGTTGGACTGAGTGGTATTCCCCAAGGCAGCATTTTAGGTCCCATTTTATTCATTCTGTTCATTAATGATCTACCGGAAGTTGTCCTCAGTGCAGTGAAAATCTTCGCTGACGACACAAAGGTCTTCCGAAAAATTGCATTAGACGATGATCGTTCTCTACTCCAAACGGATCTTGACAACTTATACAGATGGTCACAAGACTGGCAACTCGGCTTCAATGAGAGCAAATGTAAAGTCATCCACCTGGGTAAAAATAATATCAAACAACTCTATAAAATGTGGAGAATGAAGAGAAAGACCTTGGCATTATTATCGACAGTGAACTCAAGTTCCACAAACACATAGCTGCAGCTATTAATAAGGCTTCCAGGATGGTTGGCCTCATAAGAGCTACCTTCACATGTCTGGACGAAAGTACCCTCCTGCGTCTGTACACAGCTATGGTACGTCCTCACCTTGAGTACGGCAATGTAATTTGGTCACCGCGCTACAAACTGGACACCAACGAAATCGAAAAGATTCAGCGAAGAGACACAAAGCTAATCCCCAAATTGAGGAATGTACCATATGAGGAAAGATTAGTCTCACTGAAGCTCACATCACTATTGTATCGCAGAAGACTTGGTGACATGATGCAACCTGGAACTTCGGAAGCACTTCTTCAGCCAAAGAATAATAACTGACTGGAATTCACTACCCGATAATGTCATCTCAAGTCCTACCCTGAACTGTTTTAAAGCTAGAACAGACTGATTTTGGAAGAATGAGCAGTATAAAACTATGTGACTAACTTTTGAAGTATTGCAGAATAGCGACCGAAATATCAACAGGCAAATTATGCCTTCAACATTTCGTACATCTGGTATCAAGGTATCAAGGTAATGGCCCCCAGTCTCCCCTAGGCCCTACCTACACTAGGTACATCAAATCCAGCTTGGGGCGCTGCTGTAAGATTTTCCGATATTTGAGATATGGGCTATGGAGAACTATATTATAATAAATTGCAACTTGTCTATAAAATGGTAAATGGTATGTAAAACCAAAGGCATATGTGGTGTTGGTGATCCATTGTTAATTAAAGATAGAAATTGTATATCAATATAGATAGAGAGAGGGTCACTTCTTTACCTGAGAGAGTGTCACTTCTTGACATGTGGGACAGTCTTTGGGAAGTCGCCTCACATACCCCCTCCCCTCCAAGTGTTATTTATGGATCACTCACTGCACACCAGACACAACAGGGCAATGTAGCCAGATCTAACCATGCCTTGGTTACAAGGATATTGAACCCTCATTGGTGGATAGAGGAATGCCTGTTAGTGATTGGAAGACTGGATCATGTGATCACCACCATCTTGTTTCTTGAAACTATATATACAATAAATGAGGGAGTCTCACTCTCCTACCTTTCACTCTTTAGCTACTTTCCTTCCTTGCCTGTAGTGATTTCTTATTAGCCTATCTACACCACTCAAACCAACAGCCGTCGACTTTACACTGCGGTATAGCTGTCTCCACTACAGCAGCTGAACTTTGTGACCTGGTTTCTATATGCCTATATTCAGAGGTGCTCTGTACAACCATTCACAAATACTATGCAAATGGTTTGCCATACATGATGTCATCAGAATTGACCAATCACAACCTTGTTTACATCTGGGAAAATGTCTAGTGCATTAGGGGATACCTCTCATGGTTTTACAAGCTGTTGAAGTCAGCCACTGTTGAAAAGGTCATCGAACAGATAAGTAACATTCCAAAATCATTCTAATAGTCTGACAATCCTAAATATTTAGTTATTTATCTTTCATTTGATACCTATATTGTGTATGTCTGTCCATTCAGAAAGACACTACAGCATTTTAAATTTGTGTGTAAATCGGCAGGATCGCCGCAGAATCGGCCGCGGTGATAGCTGCTCACGCTAAATTCACGACGTTTTCATCGCGCACAAAAACGCATATTTGGGGGTTTAGCTCTGGTCATATTGTTGTGAATCTGGTGCTATTTTGAAGAGCATTGAAAATCCATACAGAATTGACAAAACTACAGTGATTTTAAATTTGTGTGTGCATCGGCGGCAGTAGCTGCTCATGCCGATTGGCCAGGTGTCAGTTTTTATTTCATCAAAATCCATACAGAATTGACAAAACTACAGTGATTTTAAATTTGTGTGTGCATCGGCAGCAGTAGATGCTCACGCCAATTTCCCGCCATTTTCATCACGCACGAAAATGCATATTCGGGGGTTTAGCTCTGGTCATATTTTTGTGAACCTGGTGCTATTTTGAAGGGCACTAAATTGACCAGGTGTCAGTTTTTATTTCATCAAAATCCATACAGAATTGACAAAACTACTGTGATTTTAAATTTGTGTGTGCATCGGCGGCATCACCGCGGAGGTAGCTGCCCACGCTAAATTGTGACATTTTCATCGCGCACGAAAACACATATTCGGGGGTTTAGCTCTGTTCAAATTTTTGTAAATCTGGTGCTATTTTGAAGGGCACTAAATTGCACAGACGTTATACAAGGAGACTTAGAATTGCACCAAGATTAGATGTGGCTTCAACCGTCAACTGTTAGGGCAAAATATGCCCATCCTGATATGACCTTAGATGCTGCTAGGACATAAAACAACAAACAAACAGCCTAAATATATCGCTTTTAGTTCTAGAACATTTCAGATTTTTTTTTTAAACAATTACTTAAATATAATTAAATAGGTCAACAATCGTAAAGTTCAATTAAGTAGGTCAAGTTATTTGGATGTCTAATATTATAGCAGTGGGAAAAGGGCCAGTTCGGGTGAATATACCGTTCCGTAACCCTAAATACAACTGCAACAACTGAACATGTTGAATGTATACACCGCTTAGGTTTTTGATTGTGCCAAGGTCATATTATAGGTGGGCATGATTGTATTACGATTGCCATGGAAACCTAGATTTTTCTGTAATCTAATTTTAGCCCTATTCACACACAGGCGTTAAGTCGCCTCAACTAGTTCACCTTATCTAGTTCGACTCACATTGGCCGTGTGGACGCGACGCTGAAGCGAATTAGGGCTGAGTCGATTCATCTAGTTCGCCTCAAGTACACCACATCGCGTGGTGATTTATATGAAGCGAACTAGCTTAAGTCGGCCCATCTTGCTTGTGTGGACGGTACCGGTTTACTTGAGGCGGCTTAAGCATGTCACATGCATGCACAGTTGAGACATGAGTTTGTTGATTTTCCGGTCGATCAAAAGCGCATATTATATAATTTGGACTATGAAACCGCTAGCTGTGCACCGATATTTTTTTCATCATTTATTTTTAGGTTTTCACTGCCCAGCAGAAGTTTTGACCATTCCAAAACAATACGATTCAGTCGATACATATCTAGGTCGAACCCACACTCTCTCATGGTGACATCGACTAACCAAAAGTGGCGCTGGTTAGTATGGACTTGCTCATGCGCAGATATCGATTTCCGCCTTAAACTGCCCCATGTACTGCATTTGTGGACACGACACACTTTCACGCCTAGTTCGCCTCATCTAGTTCGCCTTATCTAGTTCGGCCTAAAGTTGTGTGTGTGAACACGGCTTTTGTTTCATCAGTTTTGATAAGCTGGGGTGATTTGCCATACCAACAAGAACCTTGATGTAAAATTTCATCAGTATCTGACCATTCTTTAAAAAAACAGCTACAGCTGACTCATATTGTAGGTGGGAGTGATTGCATTACGGTTGCCATGGAAACCTACATTTTTCTGTGATCTCATTTTTTTGGATCAGTTTTGATAAGCTGGGGTGATTTGCCATACGAAGAGGAATCTTGGTGTGAAGTTTGATCAGGATCTTACCATTAATAAAGAAACTACAAACAAATGTACCTATCCTGGAACACAAATGGTCACAACTTATTAGCTATAACCAATTGCAATACTGCAATAGGACAAAATGTTGATTTCCAGGAAAACTAAATCGTAGATAACTTTGGAACGACTGATCCTATTTACTCGAATTAAAAATGAATGAATGAATGAATAAATGCTTAACAGCATATCAGCACACTAAGCCATACAATGCCATCAAAATGTCTTAAAACCGAATTAAAAAACCCTATATTCTATTCTGTGAGTTCTGTCTGTCTACCAATTTGCAGTACTGTGCAACAATTTTTCATTTTTCATGTGATGTGCCTACCTACACAACTACTAGGTATGTGTGCAAACGCCGACTAGCGGCAAATATTTTCTTACAACAAAACTGATCCAGCCAATCGCACCTTTTTTTTGGAGGGGTCTAGAAAAACGCATTGGTCAATCTTGATTATTCCTAGACTATATGTAGTATGGGAATACCTTTACAGCTTAGTTTTAAAATATTTCAATTTGATGAAGTATTGCTATTCCAATAATAACTTCAAAAGTTTCACTCAATTTCAACCTGCAAATTCACCCTTTTATATCAATCTGCAATTTTAAAAAAGTGAACTGGAGTATGTAACCATTATTAATCTTATATACTGTTGAGTTTGGGGAAATTGTGACGAGTAGATCAGAATTTCCACGAGTCGGAATGCAACAGGTGTATCTGCCTCGCGCGACTCGGCGTTCATGCCTCGGCGCCGCTCATCTCGGGCCATCGCGCTGCAGTATCACCTTTTCTGACACTCTCACCTCTGCCTCACACCGCTCCGCATTCACGCCACAGAGAGTGTGGTTTTATAGATCATATATCACTTTTTATGAAAACTCTCACCTCTCCCTCATGCGACTTGGCATTCATGCCTCGGCGCCGCTCATCTCTGCTGTCAAGCCGCAGACCATCCCTACCTGATGTATATAAGGCTGTCTGTCCACCATCAGCTTCATTATGCCTCAGTTGTTGACTGGACATCTATTCTCATCATTTGTCTCATTATGCCACCTAAGAAGAGAAAGCGCTCTTTCACCCCATCCAAGACAGATATCTTCAAGCAGCACCTCTTGGACAACTTTTCGACACCGCCTGCCATTGCCACCAATTTTTTTAAGGGACATGTTCTTGCCCTTTACGTGACCAGTGGTGATCGTAGCCGCACAAAAACGAAAAGAGAACTCTCCACACATGTTCCTTCAACATCACAGTATGAAGATCACACTGGGGTGATCTTGCAGCATCTGGATTCAGGAATACATAAGATTTTGTTGCAGTCTCTTAATAAGTTTACAAAACCCACTGATCCCCAAGAACTTCATGCCTTCATCTCAGTTTGAAAGGAACCTTTTTCGTTGATTCCAGTGCACTTTCCTAGTTCAGACTTTTCACAGAGAAAAATGCAAATCGATGTCTCACCTACATCCCCTGTCATGTCTGTTCTTCAAGTAAAGTCTCCACTGAAAACCAGACAAATCTCAAAGTGTACCAACTGCAAAAGACTAAGAAACAGTTTGAATAAGCTACAGAAAAAGCAAATGGAAAAAGCGATGACAATTGAGCATCAAACGAAAAAAGGTGTAATTAAAATGTTGAATCAGACCATCAAACTGAAGAATGAACAGATTAAAAAGCTGAAGGAATGAATCCGTTTTTCAAACCAATGTAAATATTCGCAGAAGGTGAATGTACTGACACCTGCTAGGAAACACTCAATGATGAAGCTGTATTACAAGAACAAGAAGAGCTCCTCACAGGGAGTGAACAATGAACAAGAAGCAACTGACTTACAACTTAAGTTCCAGCAGAAAGCTGCCGAAGTGGTGAATGAATGAATGAATAAATGCTTAACGGCATATCAGCACACTAAGGGCTATACAATGCCATCAAAAATGTCTTAAAACCGATTAAACAGTCCAATGTGCTTTAAAAACGATAAAACTAAGGCAGTACTAACAGTGTCAAATAAACATTTCATACTTGCTACATTAAAATACTGTGCTCGAACATTTGCAAAGTCAATGCATTCAATCAAAATATGTTTCACAGTCAGAGGCACTCCACATGGTATGCATTCTGGCTGGTCTTCTGCTTTAAAAAGGTAACTATGAGTCAAATAGCTATGTCCAATTCGCATACGTGCAACAACGGTCTCTTCGCGTCTATTTCTATGACAAGCACCTGAAAATTTGCCAAGGGTGGGCTGAATCGCATGAAGCTTGTTCATGACAGCTTCATCCCATTGTAATTGCCACTTTTTCCTTATGAGTGCACTAATGTGCCTTTTGAGGTCTGTGTGAGGAATGGGAAGAGGTGTAATGCATTTGTCGAGAGCTTCTTTGGCAGCCACGTCTGCAGCCTCATTTCCTCGAATGCCAACATGACTCGGCACCCAATAAAAAAGCACAGTTTTGTGAAGTCCTGAACATAAATAATGTAACCTTTCTAAAATCTTGCGGATCAGAGGGTTCTTCCAATCCTTGCTCTGAATAGCTTGTAGGCATGATTTTGAATCCGAACATATCACAAATTTTCTATGGGAAGAGGTTTCTACATGGTCCATTGCTAAGAATATGGCATCAAGCTCTGCTGAATATATCGAAGCACCCTTTGGTAATCGCTCCGAGAAGGTGTGCTTGCCCATGACAGCTGCCGCTGCAGCCTTGTCATCCTTGTAAGAACCATCTGTGTAGATGAACTTATGATCAGAATGTATGTCTTTAACCTCCCTGAACATACTGTTGTAGATCAGAGGGTCAGTTGAGTCTTTCCTTGCTTCAGAGAGAGCCAAGTTCACATTGACAGCGTATGTCCAAGGTGGTGTGTCTGGATATTGGAATTTTGCAATGTTATCTACATCAAACTCGAGTGTTTCTAATGATTCCTTAATACGTATACCGAAAGTTGGAATGGCCTTGGGTTTATTAGCAAAGAGTGTTTCATTGCCTGGGTTGAAAATGCAGTCATAGGCAGGGTTGCTGGGATTTGCTGCGATCTTGGATGCATACTGTAGAGCGAGCTTTTCTCTCCTCAGCACAAGTGGAGGTTCCTCTGCTTCTACACTAAGACTCTCCTCTGGTGAAGTTCGAAGTGCTCCAAGACAGAGTCTGAGTCCTTGATTTTGAATGGGTTTCAACATTTGGATGTATGACGGTCTGGCTGATCCATAGACCATGGAGCCATAATCAAGCTTTGATCGGACCAGTGCACGATAGAGACAGAGAAGAGTGGTGCGGTCGCCCCCCCAATTGGTATGAGCAACAACTCTCAGGAGGTCTAGAGCTTTTTGACATTTCTTTTTGACATATTTAATATGCGAAATAAAATTCAATTTCTTGTCAAAAATGACACCCAAGAATTTGGTTTCTTCAACCACAGGAATCTGTGTTTGGTTGAGATAGATCTCTGGGTCTGAGTGTACACCCCGCTGTTGACAGAAATGCACACACACAGTTTTGCTGCGAGAGAATTTAAAACCGAAGTGGTGAACCTTCAAGAGGAGAAAATCCTGCTTGAAGAAAAGGTTGAAGACATGGAAGATATGACGAAGACAACCAAAGCTGATGGGAAGGGCTACAGTGCAAACATGAGAATGATGGTGTATGACGCTATAGTTGACCAGGTACCAACCATCAAATTCCACACCTGATCAAAAGATTTGCCATACATTGTGGTGTGGCACTTTCTGATATTCCGCACAGGACCACCTTAGAAAAGATGACCCGGGAGTTGGGTTCAATAGCTGATTTACAGACTGCTGAAGCAATTCTGATGAATGCTAACAACACCTTGGGCTTTGATGCCACAACTCAGGAGGGTTGTCATGTAAACAGTATCCATATGACAACCAGGACTCACTGTTTGGTGATTGCCATTGATGAACTACCTGGGGGAACGGCCGGGGACTACAGCTCTCATATTACTGATTCGATTGACAACCTGCCCAAAGTCCATGCCCACTTCACCGGGATGGAACAAGACACTAAACAGAATATGATCGATAATATTTCCAACACATTGACAGATCGTTGTGCAGCAAATCATGCTGCCATTTGACTTGTCGAACAAGCCTGGGACAAAGCCCTCAACAAACTAAATTGTCATCTCCATCCACTGGACTCAATCGCTGCCAAGGCTCGATCTGCACTGAAAAGATGTGAGGGGGAGATCCCAGGTCTAGTGAAAGGACTTTGGGGCAAGGACTGTGTGGCAGCAAATATTGTGTTGTCTATGAATAAGATGAGGTATAAAGATACCAAGGGGGACCCGCGCGGATTTGTGATTTTTCTGCAAAATGAAAATCTTCCACGTGGAATACTGCCGAGATATAGGGGTAACAGACTGCATGTTCTGTTCCATATCTGCGGTATTCTAACCCAGCAGTATAAAAATTTCCATAAATTCCTACTGAAAGGAACTGCTTGTGGTGGCTTACGTGCAAGCCTTTTGAATGACTTTAACTCTGTCATTGGACATGTGGAAATGCACGTTCTTGGTCTTTTGGGGAAGCTTCTATCTGGCCCCTGGATGAAAAAGTTCTACAGAAGTGCTGAAGATCAAGTTGATCACATAGAAGGAATTTCAGTGGTGAAGAAAGTTGTACAGCTGCTGAATGTGGAGAGGGATCCATTAGATCTTCTGGGATGGACAACTGACTTCTTTGGTGATAAACTAGATGCCTCAGATGCCACCCTGCATGCACTTAGACAAGCACCAAATGATCCAGAGACCTTCAAGGTGATGATGGGGGCTTGTATCGATGCCATTGTGGAGGTGCTGGAGCGCCAGTACAAGAAGTATTTTGGTGTCAATATCACTGACAAATTGAAGGAGACAAAATCTGCCCGTACTCACAATATAGATGCCGAGGAGGTGATGGGGATGTTCTCGGCAGCAAAACAGAGAGCCCCAAATGCAACTATGTGTTTTCTGTCATGTAAACTGAGGGCCCAGAAGAACAGTACAATGGAGTACCTCTATGCCATGCCAAAGCAAAAGAGAGCCATTATCGTGAAGAAAGCTACAAAGCTGGGCCTGGAGAAGCAACAGAGGCAGAGAAAAAACCAGAACGATCTAAGGGTCGAGTTATCAAAGAGGCAAGCAGCAAAGCAGCAGGCAGCAGAAACAACAGAAAGGAAACGTTTGGAAAAGAAACTCAAGAACCTGAAAAAGAATGAACTTTCAGAAAATTTCCTAGAACTCTCAGATGAAAAACTAGAAGGACTCACTGAACTGTTGCCAGGCAAATGTGTTGGCAGAACTATTTGTCATGTGTGGTATGAAGATGGCCAACAAGTCATGTACAATGGAAAAATAGAGGAGCTACAATCTAAGGTGAAAAAGTATGTGGTGGCTTATTGGTCAGAGAATGAGTCTTATGACAATGCTACTGACTATGACGTATCATTCTTTGCCTTGGCAGCTGATCTCATATATATGATGATCTTATGCTTAACTGATATTTTGAGAATGACTCTTGATCGTGATTTGTTGATTTACCTTAATGAAGTATGTTGTGAACAAACGATCATGGAGTTCACTAATTAACCACAAATGTTATTTTTATGTCACTTATTTTGTTTCAAATGTCATCTTATTGAATTGCATCAATAAAACCTGAATTAAACTAGCTTCAGTGAAAATGTCATCGAGTTATCTCAATTATTAAAGAAAGTACATGAATTTCACTCATTTCAGTCACAGAAATGTTTTGTTTCAGGTCACTTTACTTTGTTTCCGGTCACTTAATTTTGTTTCAAATGTCAGTTTATTGAATTATATCAATAGGACATGTCTTAATCTAGCTTCAGTCCAAATTTCATCTAGATATCTCAATTATTAAAGAAATTACATGCATTTCCCCATAAAAGTCACCAATTTCGGTCACAGAAATCTAGTGCCTATACCTTACTTTTATGTAAGAAAATAATTACCAATTTCAGAGTTGGAAAACGCCATAACTTCCTTAATACTCCACCTATTCCCATAATCTTGGTGTCATGTTAAATGGCGTTTCAAGCTCTTTCCAGTGGTCCTTTTTGTTTTATTATTGAAGGGGCTTGAAATTTGTTGGCAAATACCTACGACTACACAGTCACTGAGCCAGTCACAGACAACGGCTTGAACGAGTTTAGATGGCGACTCACTGCTGTCACACCGATCATGTCCGACACAAATACCAAAACTTCTTAGAATGACATAAATATACATACCTATTATAATAAATAATACCAAAACGATCAGTGACGCTGCAACTGATAATACTGAGAGAAGTATGTCTTTCATCCTTTCGCCTTCATCAGAAATTGTCAACTATTTTGATTTCTGCTTGTTTTGTATGGTGTATCAGCTATTGTGTTCCTCGAGATTTTAATATTGCATTTCGTATAAGTACCATCAGTCAAGGTATAGATGGTTAAAAGAATTCAGAATTATACACATTAATGTTGAACCATTATTGAATTATCCTGTATAGCGTTGTGGTTGATAATAATTCAAAGTGTAAGAGGGATATTAATACTCGCGACATCTTGACATGCTCTTGGCCAATAAGCATACCGAATATTATTGCACTGGCATTGCAGCAAAATGGCGCTCGCCGATGTTTGTGGTCTGAATTTTGCGAATCATGGAGCTATTCCTTCTCCTTTCGACTCTTCACCATATGGATTGTCATTGGGACCGAATTTCCTTAGTGCTCCGGCTTTCGAAATTCCAAACAATTTTGATGTGAGTATAGAACTATATTTGGAATCTACTATTATGTTTCCCACTCAGCGTGGTTAATTCTGCCTTGTCACTCGCTAGGGACTAGTCTAGACTCTAGGGCAGTAGAGTCTAGACTAATCCCTAGCGAATGACAAGGCAAAATTAACCACGAGTCTAGGGTCGATACATAAAAAAATGAAATAAATCATAAATAATAATAATATGAATAAGCAATGCTTAGGACGACCCACCGATATAACTGCAGCAAAGTATTTTATGATTATTTTTTTTACTCCACTCGCGGTGTTCGATTTGAAATTATATCAACTCGGGTGACCCGAATACGGCCGTCGTTTCCGCGGAGTATTATTAATATTTCATTTGTGCATCCATGTTTATGCCAAATTGTAATTTATTTCTTTTAATTTTGAATAAAATAGTTTTGAACTGCACTTATCGGCAAATTCTATGGCATCGGGCATTTGTTTTGATATATTTTTAACCAATAATGGCAATAGTAGCAATGTGGACAAAATTGTCAAACCAAACCTATCTGAAAATGAATGGCATTGTTAGAAAGAGCTTTGAAAACCATACAAGAAAATCCGTCAATCGGTTGATTATTAAGCGTGCTAGAGCTATTTCAATTTCGGTAATGAGGGTTAATTTCCTGCCATTATTTTAATGCTTTAGCCTTACAAGTGTCAGTGTGTGACCCAAAATCTAGATATTTAGTCAATTTTTGTTCTAACTTGCTTAATAATCGATACATCTCACTGAAATTGTCGGTGTAAGTAGATCCCTAGCTGCTCTGTTGATTTCACCCATTAAAATAAAGGTGACTTGGAGGATATACGCCATAAAAATAAATGAATACATTAGTGATTTAGAAGGAAGTTATAGAAATTTCTCATTGTTTAATGAGTATATCCATGGGTCCATTGTAACTACTTTCATCCTTACCTTTGTATTGGTAGATTCATAAGAATCTCATTAATACGTCAACTTACAAGTAAGTCTAGTATAACTATCATATATCCATGAAACGTGAAGTTTTCTTCCTTTTTCTAAATGTTTTAGCATTACAAGTATGTGACCCAAAACCTATATATTTAATAATTTAGTCATTTTTTGTTCTAACTTCCTAAATAATTGAGATATCTGAATGAAATTTTCAGTGTAAGTAGATGCCTATCTCCTCTGTTGATTCCACCCATTAGAATAAAAGTAAATGCACACATTAGTGACATATTTGTGGATTTTTGGTTGTCATTGATATGATTGATCTTATAACACTGAAAATTTGGGGACCTAGCAAAGTACCTTTTCGACCTTACAGCATCATGAAACTTCACACAATGGTCAATTAATAACAGATTTAAATGTCCATCTACCTTTCAAAGCTACCCAAGATATATAGAAGGTGGAGTTTGAGTGTTGAAATCAAGTCAAATCTTCTGAATGTGCAGACACAGAAAATGTGAACGGATTTGCAAATTGTAAACATGAGCTTGTAGATGGACATTTTATCTACATCATAGGCTGAAATTTATGGGGATACCCCCTAAGAGGCACTGAAAAGAAAGCATTTTGAGGGACCCCTCTGTTATCAGAATGATTTTTCCAGGAACAGATATTTGGCAGAAAACGGCCGCGTGCACATACCTACCAATAGCTGACCCCGAATACCGTCAATTGGGCCTATGGACTTAATGCCTTGACAGGACCGCTGCAAAGTAGTGCGGAGGAACACGTACACTGGTCCCAGTGATGTCATCACACCATATATGGAAGATCTGTAGCGAGGGACCAGTGTAGTTGTTCCACGACTTAGCTTGTGCTATCGCCGAATCGGTGTCACCCACCCTGTTTGCTGCGTAGTGAAGTTTGACGATCTGTTTCCGTTTGCTGGATTTTGATTTCTCGATTATTCAACACTAGTTTACAAATGGTGGTGCCCAGAGAGGGCTGTTTCCGTTTGCTGGATTTTGGTGATTTCATTTCCCACCTCTATGAATACAGATATTGTTTATGCATATATGTACACGTGTTAGTCCTTAGCCTCCCCGTGGGTGGGTCGGTATGAATAAGCAATGCTTAGGACCGACCCCCGATATAACTACAGCAAAGTATTTTATGATTGCACATGTATTTCCTTACTCCACTCGCGGTGTTCGGTTTAAAATTCTAGCAACTCGGGTGATCCAAGTCATGGCCGTTCTTTCCGCGGAATAAACTATTAATATTTCATTTATGCATCCATGTTTATGTCAAATTGTTCTTTATTTCTTTTAATTTTGAATAAAATCAAAGTTTTGAACTGCGCATATCGGCAAATTCTATGAAAGCGGGCATTTGTTTTGATATATTATTAACCAATCGCTGACTAGTTCAGTTGATATGCAGAGTAGCATGGAGGAACACATACACTGGTCCCAGTGACGTCCTCGCACCATATATGGAAGGTCTGTCGTGAGGGACCAGTGTAGTTGTTCTGCAACTTGGCTTGTGCTACTCTGCGGCAGCGCATCATTAAGGTGTTAGGCCAATCGCTGTCGCCCACCCTGCTTGCTGCGTAGTGTAGTTTGACGAACTATTTCCATTTCCGTTTGCTGGATTTTGATTATTCTGTTATTCAACACGAGTTTACAAATGGTGGCGCCCATAGAGGCCTATTTCCGTTTCCGGTTGCTGGATTTTGACGAAATCCTCTGTGTATTGTTTATGTGTATATACGCGTGTTAGTCCTCAGCCTCCCCGTGGGTGGGTCGGTATGATAATGCCATACCATTGCTCACGGACACAGCTGACTCGGAGGCATGAGTGGGTTAATCAAGACTTTTATTCGGGTGCTGCCTGCCCGGTGGCATGTACATTGACTGTGTATCATCAGCCTGATCAGGCAAGAAGCGAACGAGCGAAGGCCCCGATATATTGGGGAAATGAAATGTGATGAGGGCATATGAGTCATGTGAACGATTTAACAAACGAGTAATCAATTACCTTAAAGTACAATAGCAATAGTTAATGATAAACATATGAGATAACAGTAGAGGGTAAATTATCAGGAATGTGACATTTAAGTAGGTGTGATCTGTCAACTGTGCGGGTGTCAGTTCCTCATTAGATGGTGTTCTTTATTTTTTACTTTAAATGCTTGATTGGTTTTCGGTTTTGTAGATTGTTGTGGGCACAATCAACTGCAGGTGTGGGTGGGTGGGTAAAGTTGGAGGTGGGCAGTGGTCAGCACGGGAGTTTGGAGAGGACTGACCAGGAGTCCCCTGGGAGGGGAGTTATCATTTCTCCCCTCGCGGTGTACTATTTGAAATTCTAGCAATTCAGGTGATCTAAGTCGCTTAGTTTCCGCAGAATAAACTATTAATATTGCATTTGTGCATCGATGTTTATGCCAAATTATTCTTTATTTCTATTAATTTTGAATATAATCAAGGTTTGCACTGCACGTATCGGTAAATTCAATGGCAGTGGGCATTTGTTTTACTCTCGACTATATTATTAACCAATCGCTGTCGTCCACCCTGCTTGCTGCGTACCGAAGTTCGACAAGTGATTTTCATTTCCGTTTGCTGGATTTTGATTATTCTGTTATTCAACACGAGTTTACAAATGGCGGCACCCATATAGGGCTATTTCCGTTTCCGTTTGCTGGATTTTGGTGATTTCTTGTTCCACCTCTATGAGTACAGGTATTGTTTATGCATATATATGTACACATGTTAGTCCTTAGCCTCCCCAGAGGGTGGGTCGGTAATATGAATAAGCAACGCTTAGGACCGACCCCCGATATAACTACAGCAAAGTATTTTATGATTGTGCATGTATTTTTTTACTCCACTCGCGGTGTTCGATTTGAAATTCTAGCAACTCGCGTGACCCAAATACGGCCGTCATTTCCGCGGAATAAACTTAATATTTCATTTGTGCATCCATGTTTATGCACAATTGTTCTTTATTTCTTTTACTTTTGAATAAAATTAAGTTTTGAACTGAGCGAATCGGCAAATTCTATGGCAGCAGGAATTTGTTTTGATATATTATTAACCAATAGCTGACCCCGAATACCGTCAATTGGGCCTATGGACGTAATGCCTTTACAGCACCGCTGCAGAGTAGCGTGGAGGAACACATACGCTGGTTCCAGTGGCATCATCACACCATATATGGAAGATCTGTTGCGAGGGACCAGTGTAGTTGGTCCGTAACTTGGCTTGTGCTACTCTGCGGTGGAGCATCATTAAGGCGTTGGGCCAATCATTGTCATCCACCCTCTTTGCTGCTTAGTTGTGAGTTTACAAATGATGACGATGTGTACCAGGCAGTTTGTTTCTAGATGGTGTGGTTTTAGAGATATTTCACTTTTTCTGTATGAAGATTGCTCATAGCCATTGAGTTGGCACTGTGACAGTGTGTCATCCTGCAGCCAAAAGGTGGGCGCACTGACCTAGATACCTGTGCTGATGTCACATGAAATAGGTCTATATCGGTGTCTTTCCCTCTGAGAACCTCAGACTCGCTTGTGGCGCCACCTCCCTGTGCGCGCGCTCATCTGTCAGCTCATGTGCCCGCACACTGGCTGCGGAAAGTGTGCTTATATAGTATATGTAATGGCATGTATCAATTTACTATACACGTATCATTAATTATGTAATTGTCTTGTAATTATAATTGTTATCTACTCTAATTGTATTTGTGCTGATATATGTAAACTAACTACTATAACATTCAACTGCTATTTGAGCTCTTTGTGGGACGCAGTGAGCGACCTGGGGAGCGAACTCGGCAGCTACTAGGCAGGCTCCTTTCTGTTTCCCACTTCTCCCTCCAGGTGCTGCTGCCATAAGTCTGCATCTGCCCATGTCCTCACCGAATTTTACACATATCTGAAGACCCTATAATATTAAGACGGATCACTCAGCCTGTACTGTGGAATCAAAATGATCAAACCCACCACTTGGTGCGCTGGCTGTTATCTTGGTTAAACAGGTGCTATATTACCCCGATCATTAGAATCGAAATCGAATGACCGACTTGTAAAAGTGTGCACTCAGGCTCTATGACGTTGCATGGTATGCTCGATGATTCCCAAAATGGCGACTGCGGTGCAACGTCATGGCTCAGAACCGATAGATTAACACTGGATAGTGGATCGAGGAACATATTGTTTATACCAAATCATTTTTTACTCGTATTTAGACATGGTTTTCATTCACCTCTACTCTGGGTAGAATATGTTATCTAGGTAAATATACTGTGAGCTATAGTACTACTACTACTACTACTAGTTATATATCTTGGTAGCAAATACTGAAAATTAAAATATACTATTTGTCACTTTGTAGACTACAATGGCACTGTAGCCATTCCATTAACAGTTCATGGTGACTGGACATGGTGGCCGAATCGGTAGAGCACATGCCTCACGTGCGGGAGATTGGGAGTCAGCATTAATAGGATAGGTCAAGGACTGGTTAACTCAGTGTCAGGATAATGTGACTGAGCATGATATCAGGTCATGATGCTGGCAGCCTATTTCCCAATGGGACAGCACTATAAAATCGCCATGAGTGTGCACTGTCACAAGTCTGTACCTCTCCTGATGTGACCATATATGTTGCTAGGACATAAAACCCCAACAAGCAACAGATCATGGCATAATAGGCTAGCTGTTGAATAATGTATGCGATGAAATCTGGGAGTGTGTGAACTGTTCTGCGTTTCTCTGCATTCAGTAGGTTTGCCGGAGATGTTTTTTTAAACTTGATTTAGAATATGTCGGTGTTGACATGTAGCTTTTAAAAATCTTATAACGCGATATTGACTATTTCAGCCAGAACACAGCTTGAAAGACCTGACAAGTGATGATAGTCGAGTCAAAATCCAGTTCGACCATGGAACAACAACGATGGCCTTCAAATTTGAACATGGTGTCATCGTCGCCGTGGATTCCAGGGCAACAGCAGGCAACTGGATCGGTATGTGATAGCTGTATTAAAACATACTTGTTCTTTTAAGATTATGTGAACAGTAAGGGTTATATTCCTTATTGGAAGTGGGTCGTTCTCTGAAACTAGGTACCACTTTTGTGACACGGAAGCGAAAACTGAAGGCATTCCAAATAATAGCAGAAAACATTCCAAATAATAGCAGAATCCATATTCATATGGGGCTTTACATGCTGCGTACGTGGCCGAGTTGGAAAAAAAAAACTTTCACTTTTTGGTTTTTGTCTTATAAGGAAAATATGTTCTATGTAACGTGGAAATTAAACACATCCATGGCATCATTTTTAACATAAACAAGACATTTAAACTAGATTTCTTTGATTATGGTTAAGCAAACGAAATGATGTCTTACGAGAAAAAGGATGAAACAAAGTTGGAAAAACCAAGTTTGTGTTAATTTTAGTGTAAATGTGTAAACTTTCACTTAGCACAAAATCATATAAACATACTTTTGTTATGTTTTGTGAGATAGATTAAATACATGTAGTATTACTAACATACTTAATAACAAAAGGCAACAATAATTATTTGGCTTGATATTAAAATGTAACATGGAAACCAAATATGTGGTACCCAGATTCAGAGAACGACCCAAGTACATATTATTGCATTAGCTGAACTCTAGTTACTCCTTAGGGGTGTGTGTGTCTGTCAAAGAAACTACTATGTTAAAATACGATACTGGTTACCAAAAGTGTGGCATTCATGATTTGGACACCCAATGTCAAAACCCACTGTAAATCTTAAAATAATTCACATTTCCTTCAAGAAAATGCATAGAAATAGACATATCCATAAAAATATATATATTTAAAAGACATGCTAAATACGATTTATTATGTTCGTCCAATTGACTGGATGTGTTAAGGTTCGTCACAAAATGGACACAAACGGCTTTTTTTCCTTTAAAAAAAAATAATGCAAGCTATGCTCAAAATATTCATTGGATTGTTATTGCCATGAATATTGTCACTGAAACAAAGAAAACAAGGTGATTTGATTTATTTGTGTTGTTGTGTGTGCCTTTAAGCATTCGTCACCATGACGGACACCACAGGTGACGAACGTTACCACATTTGTTATTAGACACTAAGACTTCATAAGAAATTAATTTTCCTTGCAATTATTTGTTAGTACAGGTGATTAGGTTCTTATGTATGCCCCCGGCACCCACGATGACTCCATTATTAGATTTTAATAACTAGAAATTGTCCATATTGTCATTTTGATGGGGTTTTTAGCAGACAAATTTCCATAGCATATTAAGTTTTTTAAATAATCACTACCTATCCATTAGACAAGAAATATGTGATGTCAATGCACAGAAATTTGTGCTAATATAACATAAAACGTGTCTGTAATCTCTCCAATATCGTATTTTAACATGTATATAGTTTATGTATGTGATATGACCTTAGATGTGGCCAGGGCATAAAACTCCCAACAACCAACCACAAGTTGGTTATGACCAGACGGGATGGCCGAATGAGTTAGAGTGTCCGTCTCCCGTGTTGGTAGATCGTGGGGTCATGGGTATGAACCCTGGTCGAGACAAACCAATGACTTACAATTTTATACTTGTCGCTTCCTAGCCTGGCACTCGGCATTAATAGGATAGGACAAGGACTGGTCAGCTCAGTGTCAGGATAATGTGACTGAGTGGGATATCAGGTCATGGTGCTGGCTGACTGATCGTCCAGTAGGGCAGCACTATAAAGTCACCATGAGTGCGCACTGTCACAAGTAGGTACCCGTCCTGATATGACCTTAGATGTTGCTAGGACGTAAAACAACGACAAACAAACCAACCACAAGTTAGTACCCGTCCTGGTATGACCTTAGATGTAACAACAAAAATCGTATTTATACGAGTCTTTACTCACACTCACAGATGGTATGTTCATATCATTCCAGCTTCACAGACAGTCAAGAAGGTGATTGAGATCAATCCTTACCTTTTGGGAACAATGGCAGGGGGCGCTGCCGACTGCTCCTATTGGGAGCGGGTCCTTGCGAAACAGTGCAGGTGAGTCTGCTAGGAATTCGGTGTGGCCAAACTTAATTCTTGCTTGATTTAATGCACGCAGCCTAATTTCATTAGAGAAATGCCGTCTGCTAAATTTCTCCGTTTAATTACCTAACTGGAGCTAGGATGATTTTTCATCGTTATAATCTACTTTATTTTAGTTTGAAGTACCCTTTATTATAAATCGGTAACTTTGTGGAGATATTTGAAGTGAAAACATCCCAAATTAAAATTTGGAAAGCACTTCAAAATTCTGACATTATATTTGATAAGATTCAGCAGTAACATGTTCTAGTAAATTGGTTTAGTATCCCATTCTATGCAGCAACACATGCTTAATAAGTGCACCAGTGTCTAATGTGGATATGTAGACTCAAATCTAGATAACGGCTTTGGTTTTGAAAATTTGATGTTTTCATCAGACCATGCAGCTTGGAGCGGTCGGGCTGCTGTCGGTACCTATAAAACTGCCGTGACTGTCACTCATTCGCCTACTTCCACTTAGGATCTACGAGCTGCGCAACAAAGAGCGGATTTCGGTGGCTGCAGCCTCTAAGTTATTGGCGAACATCGTCTACAACTACAAGGGCATGGGCCTGTCGATGGGCACGATGGTGTGCGGCTGGGACAAGCGTGGCCCAGGGCTCTACTACGTGGACAGTGACGGCACCCGGCTCACCAACGACATGTTCTCCGTAGGATCTGGGTCCACGTATGCCTATGGTGTGCTGGACAGTGGGTAGGTGTGGCGGAAGGCAGCTCATCTTTCACTGTTTTCAACGGACAGCTGTGCATCCAGAGCACTGCTGTCCTCATATAGCGAGTGTTCTGTCATCGGAGGGACAGTGAAATGAGACACTACTGGTTTCTGTATTTGAAAAATTGTCCACACATTGCAGAGGTCTGAGAGTGGGTGGAGGTGGGGTTGCTGAACAGAGGTATAATACTTCCGAATTGGCCAGTTCACCACTGACCCCTGGGTCATGGTCCTAAGACTAGGATGGTTGGGGTAGTATCCAGTGCTGTGAATATACAATACTGATTATGACCAGATGGGATGGCCGAACGAGTTGAGCATCCATCTCCCGTTTTGGTAGATCCTGATATGACCTTAGATGTTGCCAGGACATAAAACTTCAACAACAGCAATCAATTGTTCGAACATGTTAAAATCGTATGTAACATGTATAAAGTTTAATAATATTATATATATATATTTGTTAAATGTCTCTTTGACATGGCAACTTTTTCTTGAAGCAAATGCGAATTATTGTAGATTTTCCGTAGTTTTGAAATTTGGTGTCGTGAATGCCACACTTTTGGTAACCAGTATTGTATTTTAACATATATGGGTCTTTTCATGATTGACAAGAACAATGGGAACCTTTCAGTTTGCATGAGACTCTCGTCAGATGGCGACTCATGCCGGTATCTGTAATGCTTTGGTTGGTACCCTTTACACCCCAACCACACACCTAAACCCCCACCACACACCTACACCCTCACCATCCACACACGACACCTACACCACCACACACACACACACACATACACCCTCACCACACACCCACCTCAATCACACACACCTACACCCCACCAAACACCACCACCACACACCTACACCACCAAGACACATACCACACACCTACACCCCCACCACCCACCTACACTCCCACCACACACCTACACCCCCATCACACACCTACACCCAGGGATAAAAGATCTCCGCGATTTCGTGGATTTCCGGGACTGTAGCTAGTATTAGTGTATACTAATAAGTTGCGCCCGTCCTGATATGATATTAAATGTTGCCATGACGTAAAACTCCAACAACCAACCAACCAATACATTGTTTCATGCTGCAGCACCATCAGCATATATACTAATATGTGGTGCAAACACCGCAGCACTAGCAGCGTATACTACTATATATAATGCCTTCACAGCGCAGCACTATCAGCGTATACTACTGATACGGGCTTCTAATGCTGCAGCACTATCAGCATATACCGATATGTGATGGAAACGCTGCAGCAGTAGCAGCGTATACTACTAATACATGCTTCAAACGGCGCAGCACTATTAGCGTATACCAATATGTATGAAACCCGACTTCCTGGAATTTTCAGCTATTCCCTGACAATGCTTTAGCCTATGGGAGAATATCAGCATTTCCGCTTTTTTTCCCGGAGACCACTTTCATCCCTGCCTACACCCACACACCCCACCACACACCTACATCCCTACCACACACACCACTCTCCTAAACCCTCACCACACACCTACACCCCCACCACACACCTATGCCCCAACCACACCCCTAAACCGTCACCACACACCTATGCCCCAACCACACACACATACCTACACCCCCACCACATCCCTAAATCCCCACCACACACCTACACCACCACACACACCTACACCCCCACCACACACCTACACCCCCACCACACCCACACACCCCCCACCCCCCCCACCCCACCTACACCCAACCACACCCCCCACATACCTACACCCCCACCACCCGTCCTGATATGACCTTAGATGTTGCTAGGACGTCACCACAACAAACCAACACCCCCACCACACACACACCTACACCCTTCTATCCAACCATGATGGCCGACTTGGACTGGGAAATGGTGCTGCCACCAAGTGTAAAGCGAGAGAACTGGCTCATGAAAGCTCCCCATTAAGTAGCCCGCCCTAAGTGTGGATATAACATATGGACCTAGTGGGTTGTAGAAAAGTCTACATTTTCCATGTCACATATTCATGCCATGCCCCTTGGGAGACCATATTTTTGGAAGGAACATGCTGGTTTTCTTTAACTATGCCTTTAATTGGGCCTTCATTTTATCTTATGTAGCCCTCAAAAGTGTAAGAATAGCAGTACTATAAAGAAAATAACCCCCTATTCTTTTAGTAATTGTTATTGACCATTACATACAAATAAATACATTGGCTCCATTTACCATATCGCTTTGCCCTACAGATATTCTTGGAACATGAAGGTGGAGGATGCCTACGACTTGGCACAGAGAGCCATCTACCACGCCACTCATCGGGATGCTTACAGTGGCGGCGTTGTCAACAGTAAGTAGGTCAAGTAAAGTGGAAGCAGTGCGTGGGTTCGATCCCCGGCCCAGTGTTATTCAGCTGAACAAATATTAATTTCAGTGTGCACACCAAAATTATGAAATTAGGCTTTGTTTACCCGTTTTCAAAGGTGCAAAACATAACACATGACCACCAAACTGGGGGGGGGGGGGGGGGGGGGGGTCAAGTTTAATGAGTGCGCCAGTGTTGGATATTTCGGATCAATTCTAGCTATCTATGTGTTTGGGTTTCAACAATTTATTTTCATCGGATTCTGTAGTTCTAAGCTCAGGCAATTGCTCTTGTTACAAAAAAAAAACAATTATAAATTGACTGGCGATATGTTCTGGAATTTCACTACATCGGCGAAGTGAACATTTTGGGCTGAAAAACATGTATTTCATGATTCTGTTTGCTTAGAATTTAATTTACATTATTTATGATATTTGTTTTGTTTTGATTTATTTGTGTATTTTTATTCCCATAACCATGAAGGCTAACTGAGATAATAAAGATATGTAAATACTGTGCACAGGTGAAAATTGAAACGGACATGTGAAAATGAACACCAGGCTTGTCGTGTGAACAAGTGAACAAGTTTGCTTATTTCTATCACTGACATATAGATGGACTTGAAACATAATGCGCTTTCAAGTGTCGTATATCAATGCTATAGCTATTTGTTGTGTGTTGATAAATATTTTGTTGCTTTTCAGTGTACCACATGAAAGAGACTGGTTGGATCAAGGTCTCACAGAATGATGTCTTCGATTTGCATTACAAGTACAAGGAAGAAAAGAAGTAGTGATCGGAGACGGAACGCTGAAATGAAAATGCAGAGATGTCTCCATTCTCTGCTCGCCATGAGAATAATTTAAGCAATTAAGATTCTAAAAGAAAACTGAATGCTAATAGTTATTGCCATTGAATTGTATTGTATTGATAAGAAGTAATGGCAGGATGGCTTGTTAATTAATATAGCCAAGTAATGTATGTCTGGGTATATGGGATGGGGGGGGGGGCTGATTATTATGGATAATAAAGAACCCAAGTATAGTTCATGTGTTTGTTCTGTGGTTAATAAGCCAGATGCTGGCGGAATTATAATATCGTTGTTGCTTACATTAATTTAAAACCGGGCGTGGGGGTCCAATCGGTAGAGTGCGGGCCTCGCATGCGGGAGATCAGGATCAGTTCCCGACTGAGTCAAACCAATGACTATACTTTTTTCTTCCTATCCTGGCGCTCGGCATTAAATTTGCATTGTCCGATGAAATATTTATTTTTCAAAACCAAAACATGCCTCTTAATTCTATTATATATACATAGATATTGGTGCATTAACTAGTTATTTGGGACAGCATATATAGAATAATCAGTGAATTTACCACCTCATCCCTATGGGCACTAACTTTGTGACAGTTAAGCCATTAACCAATTATGCCAATCTTGTGTCCTCATTCCAAGTACTTAGTCAGGTTCTAGGATATCTAGTGGTAGTATTGCTGGCACCATAGCATGGGCTGATATAAAGGTGCATGATCATAACAATTTGTCAAAACCAAGCCACATACTTGCATTTCACCCTATTTTTGCTACTCATATTGGACTGAAAATCTGAAGGTACTCAAGTTTGTTGATTTAGGTACATTAGTTGATTTTTTTTGGTGATGAATTTATTTACCCTGCTCATAAGGGATAATTGTGTTACTACTTGTTATCACTGCTGGGCAGCACTAGTCAAATTTCATTTAAATCTTTGGAGTTCAGTTTTAGTAATATAGGTTTTCTTGCTTCTTGTGTATGGCTTGTAACTGTTTGTAGATTGCAAACAGTCCAAAGTTGATTAATCATGGGTAATTGGTCTTCCTCATTTCACGGCTCCTTGCCCTATGCTAATAATGCTGAATGCCAGGTGATGTAGTGACACGTATACCTTTTTAAGTCATTGGTTTAACTTGACCAGGAATTTGAATCCCATGTCATACCAAAATGGGGAGTGGCGGCTCAATGCTTTTGGCCACCCCCTTCTGGTTACTTTGAATCCTGTCTGGTGGCTATATCATGAAATCTACTTTATCATCATTTAATGTTTTATTTACAGATGCTCAAAATACAATAAATTAATATGTATATCCAATTTGATTAATTGTGCAATGTGACTAAAATTAAATTGAATCATGGTGCTCTGCCATTGGTCTGGTCTCCCAGTGAGGCAGTGGCTGAATAAGTGCAGCACCCACCTCCCATTTGATAAGTCATGGAATTCTAACCCCCATGTTTGAATCCTGGTTGAGTCAAACCTATGACTTAAAGATTTATAACCCTTGTCGCTACCTAGCTTGTGTGGTTTTATTTATTTAAAAAAAATTATGCTTCATCAGACCATGCAGCTCTAAAGCATGGTTTGAAATCATGTGTTTGAATTCCATGACACCACAACTACATCAGTAGGTCAGCCCACATCACATCACATGCCAACAAACAAATGATGCAATGGCGCCATCAATGTCAAATACCAGGAAGATCAGGTTATATGTGATTTAGGTCATCCCACATCCCGTAAAATATTCTGATTTACGACGTTAGGGGGAATGCAAATGTTCTATTACGAAACAGGTATGTATATATATGTAAGTGTTGGTGGTGCCTGAGTGGAATGTAAATAGAGTGGTGCTGGCAGGGCTGTGTGTAAGGGGTACTCAGGGCCTACCCCCTCCCCCTCTGCTGGGTAGGATCACCACACTCAGGGTCAAGGCTGGTGGTGGTGGGCAGACCACTGGTAGCCATGGGGACCAGGAATGCTGGATCCCTATTGGTAGGGCCAAGAATGCTTGTTTCCCATTGGGGGAAAGGGGTGGGGTGATACTCTACGATGAATCCATGTACTGTATATAATAAACCAGTGAGGCTTGGACTGTCTCTTCTCATAGGTTTACTTTCTCTCTTTCTCTCCGTCTGTATTGTTTTTCACCTTAGCCTACCTACATAGCCACAGACTCGAACACGCAACCCTACAACGTGGTCATCGCAAGATGTCAATACCAGACATTACAGAGGACTTTTGGAAAGCTTGCCGAAAGTATTTTGGCTTCTTTCAGCTCAAATTGCTTCAAAACTAGCCATTTTGCATCAAAATGACTCCGGATTAATGATTAGTAGGTTATAACGATCGATTTGATATACTTATCTAAAAAAAATCAAACAAAAATTCAAACACCATCGCACCATGCAACTTTAAAGTTGCATAGTCCGATGTGAACATTAAATTTTCAAAACCAAAACAATTATCTAGATTTGATTCTACATATCCAACTCAGGTACTGGTGCACTTATTAAACATGTATTGCCACACAGAAGGGAATGCTGAGGCAATTGGATAGAACATGTTACTGCAGAAGCCTATGAGTTTTGGCATGCTTGCCGAAATTAATTTTGTATGGTTGTACTTCAAATATAAGTTTGCCAATTAAAATAAAAGTTACCTCAAACTAAAGTATGGTACATTATAAC
This sequence comes from Branchipolynoe longqiensis, assembly GCA_030323885.1. NCBI lineage: Eukaryota > Metazoa > Annelida > Polychaeta > Phyllodocida > Polynoidae > Branchipolynoe > Branchipolynoe longqiensis. Next base: position 27,061,882 of record CM059194.1, read on the forward strand.
GATCAACCTCATATCTTTATCTCAGAAAATGAGAGATACTCAAACCGATCGGACTATGCAACATTAATAGGATAGGGAAAGGACTGGTTAGATCAGTGTGGGGATAATGTGACAGTGGGATATCAGGTCATGGTGTACGGGCGGTCTGATTTCCCAGTGGGGCAGCACTATCAAGTCACCATGAGTGCACACTGTCACAAGTTGGTACCTGTTCTGATATGACATGCTGCCAGGACGTTAAACTCGAACTACATTAGATTAATAATGTTTGTATTAATTTGTTAGTGTATAATTGGTATTTGACCAAGTACGGGAAAAATAAGGGGAACGAACACGCCAGCATCAGTTGTGTATGACAT
>CM059194.1:27062740-27087741 GCA_030323885.1 Branchipolynoe longqiensis
TGATTCTCAGCGAGTCAAACCAACGATAAAATTGATACTTGTTGCTACCTAGCAATATTAAAATGGCAAATGTGTCCACAGACACTTGTTTCGGAGAAATATATAGGTGAATTGTGTGTAAGAGGGGCTGCCGGGCAGCAGAGCATGGAGACAGGCCAAGGAGAGGCTGGTCTGCAGTTGGACAGTGGTTAAGATAGGCTGGTGCTTGGAGAATGGTCAAGCTAGATAAAAGGCTGGACTGGGAGGGGGGAGAGGATAGTTGGAGCCTGAGACCAGAGCGGTGAAAAAGGAGCAGGACCACACGGGTGAGATAGACTTTGTATTAGTATTGGTTGAAGAGAGGGGAATTGAGTTGTCTTGATCGTATTGTATTGTATTGTATTGTATGCATTGTACATGTGAAGTATTGCTCAGTTCTTGGAAACAAAATAAAACAAAATATCAATCAGAGTCATAAGCTTTGTTGGTATTTCAACATGTTCAAATAAGAAATTTACTATGAGCTTATGAGGTCTATGAGTAATACCTAGCGCCAGGCTAGGTAGCGACAAATATAAATTTGGTACGTCATTGGTTTGATTCGGCCGGGATTTGAATTACCGACCTTCTGCATGGGAAGCCTGCTGCTCTAACCGAATCGGCCACTGCATCTGGTGCCCGGCCAATTCAAATGAATGCCTTACAAAAATTATACTTGTCGCTACTTAGCCTGACACTCGGCATTACTAGGATAGGATAAGGATTGGTTTGCTCGGTATCAAGATAATGTGATTGAGTGGGACACCAAGCCATGATGCCGGTGTCCTGGTCTCACAGTGGGGCAGCACTATAACGTCGCTCTGAGTGCGCACTGTCACAATTCGGTACCCATCCTGATATGACCTTAGCTGTTGACAGGATGCAAAACCCAGACAAACAAACGAATAAACCAATGATAAGTGCAGACGAGCTGCAATAGTCAACTGATTTATTGTACAACGGGCCCCAAATCGCCAACTACCGCAAAGGAACATGATATGCGGTGACTCATATAACCTGTCAACCTCCACTTGGAAATCAGGTCGAAACTGACCACCGGATGACCCTGTCTAAAGCTAAGATTCCATATACGCGGTATGCGGTATGCGAATGTAGCAAAAAATCGAAAAGCATGTAAATGAATAGTGGTGCTTCCATGTGTCCGAATGCGAATGCGAATATGAAGGCGAATGCGAATGCAGCAAATGGATCGACCCATGGACCGATCAGTGCGAATGCGAATACTGCTGCATTTGCCATAGAAAACAATAGTAACGTTGATCTTCCTTCACAAATTTGGAGCAAAAAAACCCAAAAATGTCATGGGTATCTTGTTTGATGTGTTTGTTTGTTTAACGATCCCCCAGCACAAAAAGTAAACATCGGCTATTGGGGGTTGGCATATATCTATGCCGCATATACCACATTCGCATTCGCATGACGCCTATATGGAATCTTAGCTTTATTCGTATTGTTGGATATGTCCCTCATTTCACTGTCTCGCGACGACAGGACACATGGATAGGTTTGGACAACATTGGTCTGGATATGGAGTTGTCCATTAAAGACTAAGCCTACTACTATTCTAGTTGGAACTATTAAAGTTACATAGTCCAATGATTTGTGAGTTTCTGCATAGTCTGAGATAAATATATGAATTTGTATTACTATCATAATGTAGCTTATGTTAGTTTAAAGTAACTTTTATTATAAAGTTGTAACTTGGGAGATATTTGAAGTGAAACCATGACAAATTAACTTTCGCATGCACATCAAAATGCTGGGTTTCAGTACTAACAGGTTCTATTAAATTGACTAAGTTAGTTACTAAGTATCTCCTTCTATGCAGCAACAAATGCTTTATAAGTGCATGAGTATATAAATTGGATATGGAGTATCAAATCTAGGGACGTGCTATGGCTTAGTAAATATGACACCTTCACGTGACTATGGAGTTTTAATTGCACACGAATTATCTGTTATCGGAGAGGCGATTATCTGTTATCGGAGAAAGTATAGTTTCCTAATTTCACAAAATTATTGACAGCAATTATTACATGTTATATGACTCTAATAGGTCTTTTCTGTAGAGCATGCCCAGTAGGCTGCTACCCACATTAACTCTTGCCACTGCCGTCAGAAGGTGGGGGTTGGCGATGGAAATCCTATAAGAAGACCATTTCCACAGGACATTCTGAATAGTGAGGTGTGACCAACAATGTATGTTCTTCTATTTCTTTAAGGGGGCCGGTTGGTGGTGGAAGTCGTCTATTGAAAATGGAATTGGGATTCACAGAGTTTTACTTCATTTGATTCAAAATTCGCTCTCCAATGGAAGAATATTTATGCATATGCCCTGATAGGATATCAAAGTCAAAAATGTTATAGATCTAGGCCCACACCTTGGCCGGTGTGGCATTTTCAGCGCCCGGTCAGTTTCAGCGGCCTGTCGTGGCTTCTCCGCATGCGCGGATTTTAAGACATATGCAAAACACCCGTGGCCTCGCCGGCTACAAGCTCAGCTGGTGCCCGGCAGTGTAAGGGTCCGATCAGGCCGAAATCTATTGAATGCGATCATATTTAACAGAATTACATACTCAAATAATGAAATTTCATTAAATTAACCTTAAATTCCAAGCGATATTAACGTAGCAGCTAACAACATAGCAGTAAACAAAACAAATAGCAGTGCTCGCCGCAATGTGCGAAAATCCGCGCATGCGCAGAAGCCACAACAGGCCGCTGAAACTGACCGGGCGCTGAAACCACCACACGGGAGCCCTCCTAGATGTTGAGGCCCTGGGCTTCAGCCCGCCAAGCCTATAGGTAGGCCTAAATCCGGCTCTGGCTGATGGTGATGGTGGCGGCGACGTGTGATTCGTAAGGGTGTCCAGATTTAGGAAGTACGGCCAAAGACCCTATAATAGTATCACAGGGTCTTTGGTACGGCGTCCGTGGATATGGATACAACGCGCAGACTCACACTGGTTACTAGCATAGCAACGAAACTTGATAAACGGCTGCCATTTTGAAAATAGTAGTCTAAAGAACAAGGTTAACATTTTAAGTTAACGAATAGAACTGTTCTTTGACAGGTGAGCGGGTTAGAGAAGCTGCAGGGCTATTCATACAGTATCATAGAACATCCAATATTAAATAGATTTACAAAATGTGATTTAAATTATGTAATCTTCGTTAACTTTTACTTTCTGAAACAAAACAAATGATAAGTCTTACATAAGACGTGCCGATTTACTAATCGGTAATCAATTATATTTATACTTATCCTATTCAGCTGTAATAAGTTAGGATTGTGGCCTAGATACTTGTAGCCTAGATACAATATTCACCCCGTACTTGTAGTACACGCAAGTACGGGTTGAATCCGTTATCTACTTGTGGCCCTGTCAGCTGGCCTGCGCTATCGTCACTGCGAAATAAAATTGTGTCTAGATGTGATTAAGAATCATTAACGTAGTGTCTACCCATATGTGACCGTAGGGGTAGAGTTGAAGTCTAGGCGTACGTGCGTGCGCTGCTCGCGCGGGTTAGGGTTAGGGTTAGGGTTAGGGCTATTTCCACCAAATTAAAATCTTAATTTATTATATATATTTAAGCAATGTGCATGTATGCGAGCCGTGTACTGCCCCGTGTGAACACGGCCGTAGTACTAGTTAGGCTAGACTTCGATTCTACCAGTACGGTCACGTACGCTTAGCAACTGCTAAAGATACGTGAGGAACGACCGCGCATGCGCACGTAGGCCTAGACTTCAACTCTACACGTACGGTCACGTACGGGTAGCCACTGCCAATCATTAAAGCTATAAGATTAATTGTGTGTATTCATGGGATTTGTAAAAAGAAATGTAATTGATTGGATATCCTTGTGCAGTTTTCGGAAATCTCTTTTTTGGGTATATTTGGATTTGGTTGGAGTCGGAGGGGCATCGGATTAAGAGCCCACTTCAACTTGGGACGGTCGGAAGTGAAATGAGCAGATGATCACTGCGCAGACTCAAACTGGTCACCTTCACTGCGCAGACTCAAACTGGTCACCTGCACTGCGCAGACTCACACTGGTTACCTTCACTATTCACATAGCAACACCCAGAAACGGCTGCTGTGTGTACCAAAAGATTTGTTTCTAGATGATGTAATTTGGGAGATATTTGACTTCTTCTGTATGAAGATTTGCTCACGGCAGTTAACTATGCATTTGAATGGAAGTGTCCCTGGCAAACTGGTGTCCCTCGGAATCCGCATCACCGCCATCTTCAAATGGACAGATCTCAATGTTCAAAGTTAATATTCAAACTAAGGAACACAACTGTGTGAGTGTTGGTGTACAGGTAAGGGGCGAAGAAAACATACTGAGATGTTGGTATATGTCTATAGAATATCGAGAGTATTGTAAATTTGATTAATAGCATGCAGTTGTGTCGGATTCATTATTTTTATTCGCAGAAAAAGATTGCGACTTTGTACTTGTAATCGGAACCCAATTCTTACGCAAGTTTGGGAGTTTTTAAACTATTGAAGGTTAACTTTAATTTAATTCAGTTACATCACGTGTGAATTTAGATAGATACAGTTAATATATTGTGTTTCTGCTGTTTAAATAGGTTGTGTTTGTTGTTGGCATATGTTACCCAGTTACGATGTAACTGACTGATGTCTAGCTGTGTGTCCCCGTCCTGATATGACCTTAGATGTTGCTAGGACGTAACAACAACAAACAAACAAACAAACATCCAGCTGTGTGTTGTTTGGGGGCCCAGTAGATCTTAGATAAAGGATTCACCCCGTACTTGCAGTACATGGGTGAATACCAACCGTATATAAAACTTAAAAAGCTGTCGAAAATGTGGGCTAATGAAATGAGAGCCTAAATTCACAATCTAAGAAGCAACACTTATTCTTTATATATGTCTTCATATTTCCCCGCTAGCTTTGAGTTGAAAAATATAATAAAACATCTAGTTTAATAGAATTTAAAAGTGAAATCGACGGCGTTCCATCACCACCATAATTCATAACAAAAGACTGGACTGGGAGTAAATTTATAATTTATTTACATCTTCAAGCTTATTCGTAGCAAATAGGTTTGTACATCAATCATTTGTAAGTATACAGAAGTATTATATCACTTGTCAGTTTAAGTCATATCATAAGAACACACAGGCTATGTTATTAAACACACACACTCAAAGTTCCGGGTTCGATTCAACCGAAAAACCTCTAACACTCAGCCCTAGTAGCCATATCGTAAGTACAAGAGGGAGGGAGGGTGGGGAAAAACCGTCTTCCAGGTGTTTACTGTATGAGTGCCAGGACCAGGTGAGTTGGAGAGCCTAGGTTTTTCCACCTCTATATATACTAAGGGTTTCCTTGGAGATTGTTGTTGACATTTGATTTGAGTGCTTGGAGACATGAATGTTTCTTGACTACCGGACCTAGCAACACAGATGCAAAGTCCTTGGATCACAGATTGAATTGAGTGGATATGGCAACGCATACAAGTTTTGTTTACATCACCTGGCAACACCAGTTTGAAAGTCAGAGATCTTCTAGTTGTGGGTTCAGTCATTCTAACAGAGTTCTTTGGCATTTTTAATACAGAACAAGAAATATGAATTAAATCTTAGTTTTTAACATTAATGATGATTTAAATAACATACATAGATAGATCTTGGAATTCTGATTCTTTTAGATTGTCCATTTAATAGTTGGAGATCAATTGAATTTTATTTAAGTTCAAGTTAACAAGTTTCAGTAGATACATATCAGCAAGGCATTTGATTTTTTAGAAACTAGGAGACCATTATCTCTAGAATATCAGTTAACCCAGTTACTGATGATTTATGTAACATACATATATAGAACTGGGATTTCTAATTCTTTGAGATTGTCCATTAATAGTTGGAGATTGAATTTTATTTGGGTTCATGTTTATAAATTTCATTAGATACATATTAGTAAGGTATTTGATTTCTTTTTGAAAGTATGAGACCATTATCTCTAGAATAAGAGTTAACCCAGTTTATCTATTATAATGCTTTAGAAGCTCAATCTAGTTAATAGATAGAACTTAACTTCAGTTTGAATCCATTTGTCAGTTTATAACAGAACAAAGAAGGAATAAATCCTAGTCTAAAATTACTGATGAATTATATAACCTGCAGATATAACTGGGAGTTCTAATTCTTTGAGATTGTCTATTTAAACGTTGGAGATCAATTTAAAATCATTTAAGTTCTTGTTTAAGAAATTTTAGTAGATACATATCTGCAAGGTAATTGATTTTATTTGAAACTATGAAACCATTATCTACAGAATATGAGTTAACCCAGTTTATCTATTATTTTACTTAGAAGCTCAATCTAATTAGTAGATAGAACTTCATCTAAGTTTGCACCCATTTGTGAGTTTACAAGAGAACAATAGAGATGAATAAATCCTAGTCTAGAATTTACTGAAGAGTTATATAACATGCTTATATAGAACTGGGAATTCAAATTCATTGAGACATCCACTAGCAGTTGGAGATCAACTTATATTAATTAATTTCATAGTTTATGACATTTTCTTATATTATTCCTTTTTATATGTTATCATAACAGTATCTCCAGAATATGAGTTAACCAGTTTATCCATTAGATTACTTGTAAGCCCAACCAGTTATGTGGAATACGTCACACCATGTAATAGAATTACTTGGTTAGGCCAAATGAATTAACTGGGTTTTTCTAATTTAAGGTTAATAACTTTTGTTTTTGATTATTTCTTTGCCTGTCAGCATAGTGTACAGAATAATAAGATCTAAGCTGTGAGTTATGCCAGTTCTTATGTTTTAATTTGTTCTGTTTTTGGCAACCAAGTAATTCAGGAGATGTGAGGTGACCAATTGTTATGAATTACTCATGTTACTACATAACATGCACAATTCATAACAAAAGACTGGACTGGGAGTAAATTTATAATTTATTTACATCTTCAAGAATATTCGTAGCAATATAGGTTTGTACAATCAATCATTTGTAAGTATACAGGAGTATATACCACACGTTAGTTTAAGTCATATTAAAAGAACACACAGGCTAAGTTATTAAACACACACTCAAGGTTCCGGGTTCGAATCAACCGAAAAACCTCTAACACTCAGCCAAATTGCGTAGCGAGTGTTAGAGGTGCAGCACTAAACACAGTTTTAGGAACGTAATCAAATATCGCTGAAGAGCGCCATCTACCTAACTCACGTACATCATTGATAGAAGCTCCTGCCTCCGCGCAGGCTCGGGCCGCACCTCTTCTTAGGCTATGAAGAGTAACGGCCTCAGGGTTAAGGTGTCCGGTTTTAACAAGCGCAAGTCTTATTGCTGCCAACAAGGTAGGGCCCGAGAGGGGAGCGCCGGACGGGAGCAGAAACGCAGGACCCGCAGGGACAACTTGCGTAGACCCAACATACTTGCGCCAGGCTTTCAAGGGACAGCAAGTCGCACCAGGAATTGCTGCTATTTCCACCACATACCGGCCTGATGCTCCACGTGAGGTTTTTAGTTGATCGAACCCGGATCAGAAGCGTGTGTCTGCTTTCACGTATATCCGCCCCTATGAGTGCGTGGCCCGGATCGTCGTCTCGACCGGAAAATAACAAGTTACATTGCCTTAATAACGTGAAGTAACCTATTAGAGTTGCAGCAATCAATACATTTGCTAGGTTACCGGCAGATTTAAAGTAGTGAACTATATTTATGATATCGTTTACAGACAGAGGGAGTGCCTTAGTTGGACTATGCGTTGATAATCTACACACTCCTTGTTTGACTAATTTAACAGGGTATGACTCAAATGCTTGTACATCACCACCATACAGAGAAACCCAGGTTTTTGCTCCACTGACATAGTTATTAAGAGCCCCTGGAGTTTTCAATTTACCATATAGCTCCGCTACATACGCCATTACATCATATATTTGAGGCTCAGTAGGATTAACTTGATAATTCGCACAATACTTTAGATAAGCCCTAACATGGTACAGTTTGTTCTTCCAAGTTCCTGCCGACAGTCCTGCTTTAAACAGATCTAGTACTTGTTGATGAAGGCCATTAGGAAGATCTGGGAAGGTAGAGCCAATATCACTACCTTTCCAGATCTACAGAGTTAAGTCAAACACGGATACTTCATGGGAAACCCGGATCCTCGTGATCCCGAGATCGGAACAAAGAGAATCTGCGGTGACGGCCGCTTTACCATCAAAGTGTCGCCTGCTCAGAGCATCGGCCAGAACGAGTTCCGCGCCAGGTTTATGACGAACTTGCACCTCACAGCTGTGATCCGCTGCATACCGCCAGATTTCGCGCGCACAGGCACAAAGGACAGGGTCCTTACCAGCGCCCGAGGAGAGTACTTGCTGTGAAGCCATGTTGTCAGTATTGATAATAATTCTATAATTTTGAATATCTGGAGGACCGAGATTTTGGAGTGCAACAACCAAGTTTAACGCCTCTAATTGCGCTATGTTAGTGTATAAACAGAGTACATCTCCAGAGTAAAGTTCAGAGTAATAATTTGATTCAGAATACGCACCGGCCCCTCTTAGGGAAGAGTCACACTCAATTAACCAATCACACCTTGGGGAAGTGTTCAATAGGACGAGGCCATTTGTATTCTCAGCATAACGCAAGAACCATCTAATGTCCCTCATTAGCTCCAAAGTGACTCTACGCCTGGACTTGTAAGGTGTAGCCCTAAGCATATCTAATATTCTATTCATGAAACGACGAGCAGGGGTTACACATTTCGCAATAAATTGTAGCCTACCAATCAGCCGTTGCAAGTTTTTCCTACTAACTAGCTTACCTTCTTTCCAAAGTTTACATTCATCTAGTATTTCCTTCAACTTTAATTTTGGAATTGTTATCCTCATTAAATCTGTATTGACATTGTAACCTAACCAATCTAAATCTAAAGTAGGGGACACACATTTCTTCAAAGATAAATTTAGACCCAACACACTAGTAATTCCTAAAATTGCATTATAGGCCAGCTTTGCTTCTTCTTCATTGCGAGCTACACCAACAAAGTCATCAAGATAACAAAGTACAAAGTGACCTTTTTCCCTAACTAGATGGACCACCGCATTAGTGGTACGGGCACAAGCTAAGGAAGAGGTTCTACAACCGAATGGTGGAGCGATATCGAAATAGTAGCTACCGTCTACAGCAATCCCAAACAGAGGCACTGAGAGGGGGCATGTGCGAAGTTGTCTATAAGCTCTAGCCAGGTCAATTGACCATAAAAAGGAACCCTTCCCTAAGTTAATCAATTCATTCGCTAAGTCCATAATGTTAGGAAGTGTATAGCTGATCTCCCGCCCTTGATAAAAACCCTTCATAATACCAGAGTTGACACTAGCACCCTTGGGATAGCTAAGATCTACTATAATACGTCTTTCTAAAGAATTCTTTTTAGGTCTAGTCATTATAGGGCTTATCTGAGCCCAGGGTGTGAATGGTATTGTTTTGAATGGACCCAGCAGAGCATTGTGTTTCAACTCTGTTGCAATGTACCTGACTACCCAAATGAAATTATTTGGGTCCTCCTTATGATTGGCATATGAAGGGGTTGGAGGTAAAGATTTTGTATAGTCAGCAGGCCAACCGTACTCAAGATAGCTTACAATTTCAAAATCATCATAGTCTTGTAGTAGGAACTTCCACATAGGTATGTTAAGGCCGGATGGTATAGGTATCATGGCAGATAAATAATTTGGCAAACCCGAAGATCGTACTTTAGTATATATATCAAGATATTGACTCGAGACAACAGTGTCTAGAGCAACAGTCGGCCAGAAACCGAGGAGGGTTGAGCTGAAAGCTACCGGCGAAATGGAGCGGTCAGAAGAATTTGGAAAATTATTATCAATACTGTTTTCAGAATCCCTATGTAAGGATTCAGACAGGGCCGTGGAGACCCGAGGTACAGTGGTTGTGGCACCACGATCGACATTCGCTTTGCACGAAGTTGAGGATGATTCAGACTCAAGATGAGTCGAAGCCAGAGGAACGTCAAATGAATTCTGAGAATCAAATGAGCTCATGGGATCTTCATCAAAACGACGATTGTTAACCGTATGTGAACTCAAGCTGGGAAACTCTGATAAACTACTATCATGAAATTTTGTACTAATACTCTGCAAATTATTTCCAATACTCAATGAAGCTGAACGCCCAGTCATCTCAGGACTAACCGTACAATCCAAAACATCTGTGCTACTCAATTTTGTATCTACCATATCAGAATTAATAATGGAGTTCATGCCAGAGTGACTAACCTGAGTTCCCAGCTTGGAAACAGTAACGTCGTCGTCTTGTGAATGCAGGACGAAAGATTGGAGCACGTAAGTTTGAGGATGGAGCACGTTAGTTGTAGCATGTAAGTCATCATCACGGCAGATCAAATCACTCTCCAAGTTATCATATGAAAAGGAAAGGACATCAATATTAGAGACATTGTCTAATGGATCTGGCCCCGCAGGGCCTATGACTGAAAATCCTGGGCAACATTATTAGAATTAACTTCCCCGGTTTTGGTACCAGAGTCAACTCGAGGAGCCGATCTATCCAACACCCTCTTTTTGTTATTACAATCAATCTCACGGTGTGAGTTAGCTTTCTTATATTTATTTATACACCATGCACAGTAATGACATCTCCTATCCTGCCCGACACCATGAGAACTAGAAAATTCACAAGATTTGCCCCAGTTCCACGAGTAGCAAGGTTTACCGTCTACATTAAAGTCATACTCCCTACTAAAGTTAGAAGATTTATTAAAGTCAGATTTAAAAGAGTTTTTATAAGAGGCACGTCTTTCACCCACCGCCATTACATCACGCATGATATCTTTGATTGCATACCTATCATCCCACCCCGTTGTCAACCGACCATCAATAATCATAGTGAAAATGCGTTCTGACCAAGTGAGACACGTACTCCATTCCCAATCAGCTGCCATTAGCATAAGATCTTCTTCATGTATTTTGATATGATCAACCCAACCTTCAGGCAAACGGCTATCTCGCCTCATACGGTGTAATGCAGTAAAATACTCAAACCACTCTGACTCTCCAGAACCCACTTTCCCCTTTTTTTCTTTTCTAATGACATACAAATGTGGCATAAAATCATCCCTACCTTTTTGTTTTTTTAGTGTAACACCAGCTGATGATAGTAACTCTGCAATCAACATCTTGCTTTCTGCAGTTTTCTTGAATTCTCGACGACTGGATCTGAGACGCCGTCTGTTTTCCCGAGCGCTGTCCGAATCTGACGAGGAAGAACGACACTGCCTCGACCGCTTCGCCGTAGGAGCTGCATGATGTCTGCGTCGACGATGTAGATCCCTTGGCTGTGTGCTTGTATGCTGGTTCCCACGCCGCTTCCGGGATGTTTGCTTGCGATTCGGCGAAAGGCCACTAGATGGCGACTCGACTGCTTCATCTGAACTTGAAAATATATCGTCGATGACTTCCTCGACACGCTTGTTATGAGAATGTCGATACATAGAATTCTTTTGAGAATCGCTTGAAACTGAAGAGCGTGATCGACGTCTTTTGTGATGGTGAGCTGTTGAGAGATCAGGAACATGACGAGGCCTCGACCTGGACTCAGTAGGTAGGCACCCATGCCTCTTCCGCGACGTACCCGTTTGATTTGACCGTAACACACTAGATGGCGACCCAGGGCGCATTTCTTGCTCCGACTCGACGTCATCTGTGACGTCACCGACATTCTTCCCTGCTCCGCGTCGATACGTACAATTTGACTCAATAACTTTTAATCGACTTAACAAAACTTTTGAAAACGACGCCAATTTGGTGTCTATTGCTGAGTGCACTGTGGATAACGACATCTCGGGCAAGTCGACGTCGACTGGCAACTCGGTGACAGAATCTCTCACTTTCGACGAAGTTTTCCGACTTGTTGAAGGCTTGGGTGAAGCTGTTAAGTCTGCTGTATCCTCCATTAGTGAAGATGGCCGACGCACACGGGTGGATTTACGAACTTGCTGCATAATCTGTATCACTTGCAAAGGAGGATGTGTATCTCTTGCTATGGAAAACCGCCTTCCAGATGTTTACTGTATGAGTGTCAGGACAAAAGTGAGTGGGAGATCCTAGTTTTCCACCTCTAGATATATTAATGGTATCCTTGGAGATTTTTGTTGACATATGACAAGATTGCTTGGAGACATGAATGTTTCTTCACTACCGGACCTAGCAACCCATATACAAGTTTCTTGGATCACAGATTGAGTTGAGTGGTTATGGCAACGCATACAAGTTTTGTTTACATTACTTGGCAACATCAGTTTTGAAAGTCAGAGACCTTCTATGTTGAGGGTTCAGTCATTCCAACAGAATTCTTGGCATTTTTAATAAAGAACAATAGATATGAATTAAATCTTAGTTTTTAACATTACTGATGAATTTATATAACATACATAGATAGATCTGGGATTTCTACTTCTTTTGAATTGTCCCTTAATAGATGGAGATCAATTTGAATTTTATTTAAGTTCATGTTTATAACATTTCATGAGAGACCTATCTGCAAGGTAGTTGATTTCTTTAAGACTAGGTTACCATTATCTCTAGAATATGAGTTAACCCACATATAACAAGTTTTGTTTACATTACTTGGCAACATCAGTTTTGAAAGTCAGAGACCTTCTATGTTGAGGGTTCAGTCATTCCAACAGAATTCTTGGCATTTTTAATAAAGAACAATAGATATGAATTGAATCTTAGTTTTAACATTACTGATGAATTTATATAAAATACATAGATAGATCTGGGATTTCTACTTCTTTTGAATTGTCCCTTAATAGATGGAGATCAATTTGAATTTTATTTAAGTTCATGTTTATAACATTTCATGAGAGACCTATCTGCAAGGTATTTGATTTCTTTAAGACTAGGTTACCATTATCTCTAGAATATGAGTTAACCCATATAGTAATGATTTATGTAACATATTAGAAGAACTGGGATTCCTAAATCTTGAGATGTCTAAAAATAGATGGAGATCAAATTTGAATTTTATTTAAGTTCATGATTATAAATTCCATCATATATATATCAGCAAGTTATTTGATTTCTTTTGAAACTATGAGTCCATCAATTCTAGAATGTGATTTAACCCAGTTTAATCTAATATTTTGCTTAGAAGCTCAATCTAATTAGTGGATACAACTTAATCTTAGTTTGAACCTATTTATGAGTTTACAAAAGAATAAGATATAGGAATAAATCCTAGTCTAAGATTACTGATGAATTATATAACATGCAGAGAACTGGGAATTCTAATTCTTGAGAATTGTCCAGTAACGTTTGAGATCAATTGAAATTAATTAAGAATATAAATCTCCAGAATATAATTCTCCAGAATATAATCTCAACAAGGTAATTGATTTCTTTTTGAAGCTATGTGACCAGTAACTCCAGAATATGAAATAACCCAGTTTATCAATTATTTTGCTTAGAAGTTCAATCTAGTTACTAGATAGAACTGTATCTAAGTCTGGACCCTTTTTGTCAGTTTATAAAAGAACAAATAGTTGGATAGATCCTAATCTATAATTTACAGATTATTTATATAACATGCATATATAAACTGGGAATCCTAATTCTTTGAGAATGTCCACTAGCAGTTGGAAATCAACTTAAGTTACATAATTCATAGGTTATTACATTTTTATATTATTCCCTTTTTATATACTTAACTACTATCAGAACAGTATCTCCAGAAGATGAGTTATCCAAAGTTTCTATTTTTTAGAATACTATAATCCCAATCCAGTCATTAGAATATGTCACACTATGTAATAGAATTACTTGGTTAAAGGAGCCAACAGAGTTAACTGGGTTCTCTAAATAAAGTCTAATAACTTTGTAATGATGAATTCTTGCCTGTTAGCATAGTATACAGAATAACAAGAACTAAGCTGTGAGATAAGTCTGTGCTTCATGTTTAAAATTGTTCTGTTTTTGGCAACCAAGTAATCAGTATATGTAAGGTGACCAATTGTTATGAATTACTCATGTTACTACATAACATGCACAATTTAATATAAAATAAAGAAATGCACTACACTTTAAGAATTGTGACACCGACATCTGTTAAAGTTGTCGGCGTCGAGCATTGGATGTTGGCGTTGATCGGCATAATTATAGTTTAGAATTGACAGAGGTGTTGGAAAGTCCTTAAATTTATCCTGAATGTAAATAGGTAGTGGCAGCCAAAGTTTTATTATCATTTTTAAACTATGGGTTTGGATCTAGAGCCGTGTTCACATGGGGAATGTAAATCGATTCGTAGAAAGCGACTTGCCTAGTTCGACGCACATTTCGCGTGTGAACGGGCGTCTGAGTCGAATTAGGGCTGAATCGATTCCTGTGATGCGGATAATGTAAACCACCTCTCGAGGTAGTTTACGGTAGGTGATTTCTGTGAATCGATTTATTTTGCCTGTGTGAATGCAACCGACTTACGTGAGGCGGATTAAGGACGTGACAGTCGAGACCTGAGTGTGTTGACTTTCCGGTAAATTTGCTCTATGAACCTGCTAGAGGTGCACATATATTTTTTTCATCATTTATTTTTAGGGTTTCACTGCCCAGCGGAAGTTTTGACCATTCCAAACCAATACGATTCAGTACATGCATATCTAGGTCAAACTCAGTCTCTAGTGGTGACGTTGGCTAATCGAAAACTGGCACTGGTCAGACTGGGCTTGCTCATGCGCAGATATCGATTTCCGGCCCCAAGTACTGCCCGTGTGAACAGGCCGCTAATTCGACTCACCTGATTCGATTTGTCTAATTCGTTTCACATTTTGCCCGTGTGAACACGGCTTACATTAAAGAACTAATCGATACAAACATAATTTTAAAAGAATCATGTTAATATCTCAAATAATTTTTGAGTTGTGGCCTTCTAAAAGTCAAAATTTTAGCATTCCAAAAAATCATGTAAAAATCAATTATATGAGCCAATTTTGGCACCCAATTGCACCATGAAATATGAAAGGAAAATCTTCATAAACAAGGATCATCTTTATTTATACCTAGAGAAGCAGCACACAAATTTCCTAAGCAATCATCCAATAAATATGAGAAGAGTGCCCTCTCAAAATAGGGAAATTACCCAAAAATGCATTTGTTCAATTACATGGTAATTCAATTATATGCCAACTTTGACTCAACAGAACTTCATTCTAAAATATCCAGTAAGTGTCATTATCAATAATTTACAATGACCTGTACAGAGAGAGCATACATGTTTTTTTCATGGTGATCAAATCATATTCAACGATTATATAGTGTCCTAAAAATGGGGGAAAGGCCATTTTGGCTGTTGCGAACATTTTTGGAGTTCTTACTAGATTGAGCATAACTCTAAAAGTACTTGATGGATTTTGTTGAAATTGTGAACAGTTACTCTTTGTGCCATTGCCTTTAAAATCAATAGGTTACATTATTGGGGCTACTGTTGTTAAAAATAATTGTTATTAAAAATATCTTGTTATTAAACAAATATATTTGGTTGATGAACTGCATGAGAAATCTGTGGAAAACCTTACATACAAATGATGACACGTTTCCTTTCTCATTGCTCTAAAAGTACCACTTTATCTAACACTGACAATTATTTATAGTAATAAATTAGGGAATGACTTAATTGATTCTGATCAAATGCTATTAATTATAAGCATGGCTATTGACTGCTTCCAATCAAATATTGTTTATCATGAACGTGACTTAATAATTAATAATGAGAAAGTGTTAAAATCTAATAAAACAAACAAGCCAGCAGCTAATACTGCATTTTTAATTTCAGTCATTACATACAGCATGGCCTTGTGTTTGTTTTCTACAGGTTAGCAAAATCACATTCTAATATGAACAGTACTATTAGAGAGAAGAAAGATCATGGGCCCTTTGTTCTATAGTAAACCAGCCACCAGTTGTGACCCTGAATATCAGAGACACTGACATTATGAGTGTCACTTAACCACACTAGATCTATGTTTACATCAAATTGATCACTGATGCTGGTCAAATACCTCCCTTCGGAATTGATCAAACATCCTTAAAAGTTCACAACATATAGAAAACTAATGAATGAACAACAATTTCACAGTTTAATAAAATAATTTAATCCCCTTTTAGTGATTTGATGAAGATTTTGTGGAGAAAAGTAGAACTTGAAATTCAACCATAAACTTTTAAAACTGATACTGGTCCAATTGAAACAATTCAAAAATGAGGATGTATAGAAATCTGTGCTGTATGTCATGAGAAGCTAAATTGTAGCTAGAAAACCGTCCTTTTGGGGAATTGAAAGTAACGCCTACTGCAAAGCATCTCCGTGCAGCTGAATCGGGCTAGTGTTACCGTCTTTGCCGAACCGATTTGCGGCGATCGACGGTATTCACACATAGCTATATCTAAGAGAGACTGCATCGGGATAATTCTAAGTAAACATGTTCTAAACATGCTTTATAACAATGTTTGGGTAGATTGCTTCGTAAAATACTTCTGAATTTCGTCACTTATTGCACCAAGGTCGGATGCCATGCGTGTCACTCCATCCAGTGTCTCGCGAGAGAATGCGTGGACAAATTCATGACCTTGACCTCGACAGCGTATGAATATAGTGACCACCTGGACTATTTTGAAGTTTAAATGTTGCTCTTTCTTTTGGTACCAATACTATGAAGCTATTTTAGTTTTTTTTAGGTGAAATTTTATGAAAACCAACTGGTATATCAAACATTATGGAAGAACTCTGTCACATTTCCACCGATTCTATCAAACTTTATACGTGTATGTAGCTGAGTTCAATGTTCAGTTGATGTTTTGAGTGGTGACGGCTTCACTGGCGATGACATCACAGGGGTTGAACAGTTCTCTGTTGGTTCTGTTTCATTTCTCCCTGTGTGTACAAGTGCCTCTCGGTTTCTTCGGATGGAGGAACCTGTTTCTATCAAGACTTGGTATGATCTTGGGCTGGACAGCTTCTCCTGGACAGAACCATACTTGTTTTGATCCCTGATCCAGACAGTGTCACCATTGGACAGGGAAGGAAGAGGGACTGTACGATGGCGTCGGTTGTAGTCCTTCTTTGCTGTCTCCCGGTATTCATGTTCCTTGATCCCTAGGTTCACTGGATCCAGAACCAAGGTCTTCCTGAGCACCTCTCAAGTAGTAGGGAGTGTCGTTCTCAGGTTTCTGTTCATCAGGAGTTGGCTTGGGGAGTAACCATTGTGAATTGGTGCTGTGCGGTAAGCCAGAAATCCAAGATGTGGATCAACATTCTTCTTCATAATGTTCTTAGCTGTTTGTACCCCACATTCTGCTTCCCCATTTGACTGTGGATACAGTGGTGAAGATGTTACATGGACAAAGTGATAGTCTCTTGCAAAACTCTTAAAGCTGTCTGAAGAGTACTGTGGTCCATTGTCTGACACAACATAATCATGAATGCCATGTGTGCTGAAGATGGACTTTAAAGCTTCGATGGCATGGCTTGATGTGGTTTGAGCCAGGTGTCGGACTTGTATCCATCTTGAGTAGTAATCCACTGCTATGATGTAGGTTTTCTTCTCTATTTCGAAGAGATCAGTTCCTACCCGTTCCCATGCATGGTCTGAGAAGGAAGATGAGAGGAGATGCTCCTTTCTCGAAGAACGATATATTGCACAGGTAGGACATCTGTTGCACATGATCTCAATCTGTTTGCTGAGTAGTGGCCACCAGACACTCCCAATAGCCTGGGCCCTGCACTTGCTGATGCCCAGATGACCCTGATGGATCTGATCCAGTACCTCGATTTGAAGAGAGGTATCACGATGCAGTCATCATACATTTGTAGGTCTTTTTGGGTGGTGAGGTGGTGTCTCTTTTCCCAGTAGGGACGGAGCAAAGGTTGTTGAGGCATGTATCCAGGCCATCCAGTCTTGCAGTATGACTTGACCTCTGCACAGATTGTGTCCTCGTTTTGAGTGTCTTTTATTTGATTCAGCCGGACCTCTGTGGCTGGCAGATACTTTACTGTCAGTGAAACAAACTCCTCAATTTCCTGGATGAAGGTGAGGTCAGCAGGTGTTGGTTTGCTGACAGGAGCCCGTGATAGGGCATCTGCTGTGGTTTGGTCTTTCCCCTGGACATGAACTACTTCAGGGCTGAACCTCATCATCCGCAGTCGGAATCTCAGAACCCGAGGTGGCATTTTGGATAAATTAGTTGTGGAGAGAAGTGGTACGAGGGGTTTGTGGTGAGTCTCTAAGACAAATCTCATACCAAGGATGTAGTCAGAGAACTTTTCACATGCCCATGTCACTGCAAGTGCCTCCTTCTCAATCACGGCGTATCATACTTCATGATCTGCTAATGATCTGGAGGCATAGCAGACTGGTCGTCGGTTACCGGATGCATCCACTTGAAAGAGTATGTCTCCTAACCCATTTTGGCAGGCATCAGCAGCAATGATAGTCTCCCGCTTAGGGTCATAGTGTGCTAGTGTGTCCGTAGATGCCAATCTGGTCTTAATGGTCTCGAATCCCTCTTTCTGTGCTGGATCCCATGTCCACTGTTGTTCCTTTCGCAGGAGTTGACGTAGTGGCTCATTGATAGATGCCAGATTAGGGATGAATGTTGACAGTTGATTGACCATCCCATTGAACCGTTGTAGCTGTCACATTGGTTGGTGCAGGGAACTCTCGGATCGCCTTTGTTTTGGCTGGGTCTGCTTCAATGCCATTTGGAGTGACTATATGTCCCAAGAAGGTCATCCGAGTCTTGGAGAACTCACATCATGCTCTTCTTGGTTAGAGCCATGCACTAGAATGTCATCCATGTGGCAGACTATGCCATCAAGTCCCTGTAGTAGTTGAGACATTGTGCGTTGGAATATTTCTGGCGCTGAGCTTATTCCAAATGGCAGTCTGTTGAAGTAGAATCGGCCGAAGGGTGTCACAAAAGTGGTCAGTAGCCTGGACTCTTGATCCAAAGGTATCTTCCAGAATCCCGAATTAGCATCGAGTTTCGAGAAGATCCGGCTGCCCTTCAGCTTGGCAAGATTTGCATCAACTGTGGTCATAGGGTGAACTTCCCATTGCACTACTTTGTTAAGTGGAGTCAGATCCACACAAATCCTAACTTTCCCATTTGACTTTGAGACGCACACCATTCCTGAGCACCAAGCTGTTGGCTCTTTGACTGGAGAGATGACCCCTTGCTTCTGCATGAACTTCAGTTCGTTTTCCATCTGTTCTAGAAAAGGGTGTGGTACTCTCCTTGCCGTATGGAGGCACACAGGGAGAGCATCCGGTAGAAGTGAAATTCTATGGCTGTTTTTCAAGCATCCAAGTCCTCAGAAGAGTTGTGGGAACTCAGCACGCAAGTCTGGTATCATCTGAACATCGTAGATGGATGCCGCTGGCTTTAGAAGCTTGAGGTTTTCGCATGCATTTTTGCTTAGGAGGTTGTGTTCCTGTCCTTTCATGACATAGACATTTTCCACTACTGTCCTATCCCCGATGGTCAGGTGAGCCTTTGATATCTCACCAACGAGACGTTGTGTAAGAGAAACACCTCCTGGTCCTCTGAACTTTCTTGAAGTTGGGATTAGGGAGACCTCCTTCAGCCATGGTGTTCTATTGCCGATGATGGTCACACCAGCTCCACTATCTAGCTTGAAGGTGGTTGGTCGTCGGTTGACCTGCAGATCGGCGGTTGACCTGCAGATCGGCTGTCCAAAAATCATTTTAATGAGGCTTGACTTCACCTAGAAATGGGATATCCACGTAATCCACATTGTCTCCTTTCACTTCATGGACTGACTTGGGTTTGCTAGATATACATACATTTGTGTACTGCCCAATTTTCCCCGCATAGATGGCACTTGCTCTCCTTTGCCTTGCACTCGCTCCGTTTGTGTCTTGGAGACTTTCCACACCATCTGCATGTGGCGTTGTCTGAAAGTTTCACTTTGCTTGTTGGCTTGGATGTCTTTCCCTTCTGCCATGGTTTATTCTTGCTGTGTATATGGTCAACTGGTCGTATTTCCTTTCCCATTGACATCACCTGCCTGTGGGACTTTTGGAGCTCACTTGCTCTCAGGAGCTCTATTCACCGGTTGAGGTCAGGTACAGGTCTTAAACGCAGAAGACGGTCTCGGCAAACCTCATCGGATGTTCCTATTACAAGGCGATCCCGGATGAGGCTATCCTTTAACGTTTCAAACTCACATGACTCCGCAAGTTGACATAACCTGATCAGGAATTCATCTGCTGACTCATCCTTCTGTGTTGCAATGTTGAATTATATCGTTCGAAAAGGACATGTCGTTGAGGGATGAAGTGACCTCTCAGCTCTTGAAGAATGCGTTCGGCATCCTTCTTATCCTCCTCAGACAGGTTGGGTAGACTCGTCATCACCTTCAGACCCTCTGTATCTATTACTGCACAGAGTGTCGCAGCAACTAGTTGCATCCCAGCTTGATCTGGATTACCTGCAGCTGTTTTCAACTGTGTAGCGATGCAATAATAATTCCAGGCAATTTCAAAGTCCTTCCAGTTCTCCACCACATCCCCTTGTAGAGACATTATTGCAGGTGGTGGAATCTGGTAGGTTGCCATGTTTGCTCAAGATACGGAGTGTTGTTGATGTACTTTGTACAAGTTGACCAGTAGTTGTGGTGTTGCGCAATGTGTGTTTTTAAGCCTGGGTAACTGCCCACTTTCCATATACTACTCACATGGGTTTCTGACCAGGGTTGAGTTTTTTTTTTGGTAAATATTTTTATTCATCTGAATACATATTTTGTCAGCGCCAGGGCACTGGTCTTCCAGCTGTTGGAGTGGTCGCATTTCATCTGTACATAGTGGAAGTGGAATGTGTTGCATTGTGTGCAGCACAACCCATTCTGAACATAAAAGAAAGTGGGGGAGCAGCCTATACTTCATAGTGTACAGCATAGGTACTCAGCATAGTGCAAGGTATATGCATCAAGATAGAGTGTGCAGTAATGTACACTAGTGGTTAAATCATATGCTGTGTTTGTATATCAGTTAGATTTGGTTTTTAATAACGGTTAGTCTTTAAATAGTGCCATGTTGTGCATGTATAGTGGTTTATATTGTGTGCATTGCTGGTTGAAGATGTAGTTATTCAGTGGTGGTAATGGGTCTAAAGTAGGGGTAGTGGGTCTCGAGTCATTGAGTTATAATAGTTGTTTGCTAAATGTGGGTGGGGGGTAGGGGTCCATGAGCAGGGGGGTGGACACGCAGGGAGAGAGCAGGCATGAGAGAGGGCGAAGTCAATGGGTCGTTCAGCAGGTCGTATTATATATTTGCAGTGCCAGGTTTTGGGCCTGAATAACCAGGTGAGCTCTGTATGCATTTTTAAAGGCAAGGATCGAACCCGCTTCTCTGGTTTTGGTTGGGAGCTCATTCCACATGACACTTCCTTTGTAAATCGGAGCTCTGATTAACTTATTTGTATTAGGGTTGGGCACCCAGAGCAGAGTCGATGTCCCCCTTCTCGTTACCCTGGTTGTGCGATCTATGTATTTGTCATCACTTGCACGTTTATACATCAACATCATTAGGTGTAGGTTCCTACGTACATCTAGAGTGTCCAGCCCTGCTCTGCTATGCATTTCAACCACACTTAGTATCTTGCCTTGGAATACTGTTCTGAGGGCTCTGTTTTGCGTTCTTTGTAATTTGGTCTCTTGCTGCTTCATTAGTAATCCATAGATGATATCATTGTAGTCTATGATTGGTAATATTGTTGACTTGTACAGCTGCAGCGCAGTATTCTCACTTACATATGTCCTTATTTTTCTGAATGTGTTCATTTTTAGTGCCAGTGTTTGGTTAAGTCTTGCCAGCTGTTGGGTACCACTTAGAATCGCATCGAGAGTTGTGCTAAGTACTTATAGGAGTTCACTTCACGGAGCACTAAGCCACCCATCTGCAGTTGTATTGGCCGGGCCCTCGCCTTCCTGGTTTGGTTCCAGTTTAGATAAGTTTGGCTTATTTTCACATTATCAAAGTACATGTACACAAAATACAGAGTCAATTGTGAAATTATATCAACATGTAACCGGTTGTAGGGCATAAAATAACACAGTGTGGCCCAGTCCTTCTTTTTGAGCCATGTGCCCTGAATATTCCTTTGTCTGTGTCCTATGACTCACACACTGAGTGAGTAGGTCTGGGTGGTTTGGGAGTTGCTCAAAGATGCTATTCCCATTATGAAAAATCCTGAAGTTGTGAATCCCTCATCACCCTCTCAAACTGTTCTTGGAACATTCATAAATACTCCTAACTTGTAAACAAAGACATTACTTAGCTGTGAGTTGGAGTAGTTGGGTTAAAACCGCTGTCACCATGTTGTATTGGCTTATCTGGATGCCATGTTAGTCGTCAACCTTTATTGGTTCTCACAGTCAACACCAGGTGGCAGCACCACACTGTAGTTTGCAAATACTACAGAGGGAACCGGCTTGATTACTGGGGGCGTAATCGATTAATCAACTCGGGTCACCCGAGCCACTTTTTGGCGCATGGACAAATCCTACAGACTCGGGTTGATTAAACGAATACGCTTCTCCATGCTCGGGGTGGAAAAAATGGTGACTTAATCTAAAACTTTTTTCTTTTTTTTTAATAACTGATACAAGTAGAGCAAAATAGGATTTAAAGTAGTTGATGATTGTATAAGCTGACAATCCGGGTTATTAAAAAAAAGCACCATTAAAACAATAGTAGGACTTGTACTGGTAGCTGTTATCCTACAGGTACCAGCACAGATGTGATGTCATCGCTCCTAGCAAACCCCAGCCAAGAGGTGGGTTACTGGGGTCGGGTTGTTTTGCACACGGCGCATGTATTTGTCGACTCTACTCGTGGTGTTCGATTTGAAATTCTGACTCGGGTGACCATAGTCGCCTGGGTCGTGTTAATCGATTACAGCCTATTTGTGTCATGCTGGTATTACTACTAGTAATAGTATTAGTGGTAACCATCGGACACAATCTGTAAGCACAGATTTGCCCAGAACCAGTTTCAACAGTACTGAAACTTATACCCGGCTGGTAGCTGGTCCGGTTTTTGGTCAAATCTCTGCTTATACTTACACTTACACTTATCCTCTTCTGCTTAAGAAATTAGGCATCAATGCCTGTTAGCAGGTTTGGCCTGTCTAAGTGGGACCTAGTGAAATTATAGTTTTCGTGCGGCGGGCGCTCACTATAGCGGTAATTTACCCAGTGCTTATCAAGGCGTCCTTTGAAAGATTTTAAGCTTTGGGCGTTCACTACATCAGCCAGTAGTCTGTTCCAAGTGTTTCCGGCTCTTTCAGTGAGGAAATTTTGACGAACTCACTTGTTATTCCTGGGTTTGACGATCTTCTTATTATGCCCTCTGGTTATCAGACCGTGTGTTGGCTCGAGTATGATGTACCGTTTTTGACTGTATATGTTCCACTGAGGTGTTTGTAGATCTCAATGAGGTCTCCACGGGCCCTTCTGTAGTACAGGCTTGGCAGGTTTAGTGCTCGTAGTTGGTCTTTGTAAGAGAATTTCTTCAGGGTTGGTACTAGGCGGGTTGCGCGCGTCTGTACTCTCTCGAGAAGTTCACAGTCCTTCCTGTACATGGTGCCCATGCTGGATATCCATATTCTAGCTTGCAGTCTAGATTGTGTCCGCTGGTGACCAGCATGACACAAAGGCTGTATTCGATTAACACGACCCGGTGTCGCAGTTTCCTCCGTCCGCCAGTTTCCGCGGTATGCATCGCTTCTGCGCATGCGTCAAAATCGAACAGCATCATCACTAACCTTATAAATTTAATATAATGTTTTTGGTAAAGATGTTTTCTATATATGTACCAAGCGATTTGTTTCTAGGTGCTGTGGTTTTAGAGATACTTCACTTTTTCTGTATTTTCTGTATGAAGATTGCTCACGACCATTGACAATGCCTTGAGTTTGACGGTACGTGCAGTGCAAAACATTAGTTTTATTCAAAATTAATAGAAATCAAGAACCCTGACCTTATAAATTTAATATAATCTTTTTGGTAAAGATGTTTTCTATATGTGTACCAAGCGATTTGTTTCTAGGTTGTGTGGTTTTAGAGATATTTCACTTTTTCTGTATGAAGATTGCTCGCGGCCATTGACAATGCATTTGAGTGTATGCGTACCGCGGAAACTGGCGGACCGTGGAAACTGTGACACCGGGTGACTCGGGTCACCCGAGTTGCTAGAATTTCAGATCGAACACCATGAGTGGAGGACAAAAACATGCGCTGTGTGCAAAAAGTCCTGACGCCAGTAACCCACGTCTTGGCTGGTAGTGGCTAGGAATGATGAGGGCACATTTGCGCTGGTACCATCCTTTAGGATAACAGCTACCAGTACCAGTCCTACATGGTGTTTTTTTTTAATAACCCAGATTAATGAAATGGAAATATAACTAAACTATGCAGTCATAAAATACTTTAAATCCTATTTTACTGTAGTCATATCAGTTATTTTTAAAAAAAGGTTTGGGGTTAAACTACTATTTTTTCCACCTTGAGCGTGGAGAAGCATATTCGTTTATTCACCCTGAATCTGTAGGATGTGCACATGTGCCAAAAAGTGGCTCGGGTGACCCGAGTTGATTAATAGTAATCAAACTGGTTCCCTGTTCCGTCTTGAGTAGGCTGCTGTGAAACATGGGTGATGGCACTGGGGCCTGGGCCGCGTTCAGGGTGCGCATCCGAGACGTCTCGGAGATGCCTTTTGGCTTATTTGTGTTCAGGGTGCATCTCGGAGACGCCTCCCATTTCAGACAGAAGACAAAAAGCACTTCGAAAAGGTGCCGCCGTATTGAGTGGTTTCAGCCAATCAAAGCACTTC